>JAGDQP010024762.1:12929-27596 GCA_022664845.1 Lepisma saccharinum
ACAGCACTCATCAATCCTTTCCACCTGATACAGCACTCATCAATCCTTTCTACCTGATACAGCACTCATCAATCCTTTCTACCTGATACAGCACTCATCAATCCTTTCTACCTGATACAGCACTCAATAAACCTTTCTACCAAATACAACACTCAACAACCAATCCTTTATACCTGATAAAGCACTCAACAAATCAATTCTATCCGACACAGCACTCAACAATCAATCCTTTTTGTACCTAATACAACATTCAATCAAATCTACTTAATACATCACTGAACAAATCAATCCCATCTACTTAATACAGGACTCAACAAATCAATCCCATCTACCTGACACAGCACTCAACAATCATTCCTATCTATATGATGAAGCATTCATCAATCCTATCTACCTGATACAGCAATCAACAATCGATCCTTTCTACGTAATACAGCACTCAACAATCCATCTTGTAAGATGAAGATACATGCCTATGCAGGATATAGGGTTAACATTTGGGGGTTGTACTCTCAAGGTAATGGCATAAAGGATTATCACAGAAGGATACAAAATGATGATAACGAGGCAATTTACAGAACTATTGGAAAAACATCATTTATGTAGTTACAAGCTTATCTGAACGAAACTCTTTTTTGTTGCTATTATTTTTGTACTGTTTTGCTCTTACTTTTACGCTGTGTTATATATTTTGTAAATGTTCACTTCTAACATATTTAATGTATTTCTCTGGTAAAATTCTGACTAATGTACCTGCAACCTGCATGTTTACAATTTGTAGAAGCATGTAGAGTGTTAGTTATGTTGACCTGAAAAAACTTCAAGAAATTAGGCGAAAAGTCATTTTTAATTATAAAAAATATTATCATATTATGTACCATGAGTTTTTATAATGCCCACAATTATACATTTTAGTGAAATAAAATACTTATTTGATATCCTGAAGATATTACATGTTCTTCAACGGATTTGACTGATAGAATGGTTGCCATGTAACGTACTACGAATAGAATACATTGAAAACGTCACCTTCATATTACTTTGTTGTATCAAGTAAAACAAAAGCAGTTTTTGGCATTACGTAACTATTTATTAACGACAAAAATTTATATTTTAATAGCCCTAATTCCGTATCGATATCAACCACAAAGCAATCAAGTCACTACTTTGACAGTTGAAAGTTACTATCGCAGTTGATACTAACAGCTACATATTCAACGATATTAACAAAACAGACTAAAAGTACGTAAGTGCATTTTGAGACGCATATGAATATTTTTTTAATCCTGAGCTAGACAAAAAAATACTTGAGAAGGGAATGTACTTGTAAGCGGGTACGTACTCCTGTGAACCAAAGGATCCTTATGGATTCTTGTGTTGATATTATAAGAAAGAAAAATAAAATACTGTGGGCTAGTGTTTATAACTTGAAATTACTAATACCAAATTACTGACGAAGATTACCCTAAACTGCTACAACTCCAGATTAACAATAGGTAAATACTGGATGCGTAAGTCGCAATATTGCTCTGGTTGTAATATTTTGTAAACTTCATATCAACTAATTTTTAACATATACAGTTAATTTACCTTTGTAATGATTTAAATACACCTTGAGTTCTATTTACTTGTAAGTAATAAGAAGGTTATTTTAAAAGCACAATAGAAAAATCCCGGTATTACAGTGTTCATTTAACAACCTACCACTTATTTTTGTTTTTGAAAGTTATGTAGTTACGAAGTAACCAAAAAACGTTTTTTGCCGTTCTAGAGCAGTGATAAAGAGCAATACAGTGAACGGTACGTACCTTTAAGTTTCAAAGTAAACTCCATCAGCATCCAACACCTTTCGCCACCGTTCCTGCAGCTGCACAATACCCTGGTGATAAAAGTCTGCGGTCTTCGAGGCAACGAAGTCCGTGAGTGCGTTCCGCAGGTCTCCCTCAATGGCGAAGGATCTCCCACGGAGGTGGTTGTCGAGGGAATGAAACAGGTGGTAATCTGTTGGTGCAAGGTGCGGTGAATATGGTGCGTGACACAGTGTCTCCCAGCCAAGTTGCTGAAGGGTCTCCCGGGTCCTCTTTGACACATGTGACTTGGCATTGTCGTTGAGGACCAACACACCCTTTGGAACCATTTAAAAGTCATACAACAAACACACGCAAACAAGCTGCTCCGATACCTGCGTTTCTCCTTACACTGGACGAGCTATGACTGCTGTGTGTGAGCACTGTGACTGTATTGCTGAAGGTCGATGGTCAGACTAACTCCCGATCGCTTGGTAGGCATGCGCGTCATTTCGTTTCCTCTCTGTGAGCGAATGATAAATGGGACGTCAGAAACAGCAAAAACGTTTTTGATTACCTTGTACCCATGTTGTGCAAGGAGATTATGGATATATCTTCATTTTCCGTGATCAGCAGAATCTGTTGAAGTTGACTTGCCCTTCCATAAAAATGTAATTTATTTCTGTTGTAGAAAATGCCTGTTGATAGTATTTTATTTATTATTAGACGAACTACAAATAGGTGATTTGAACCCGAGCCGTCAGATGCGCTACCGCCTGAGCCAATACATCTATTTAAGTTTATGTTTATGATTGGCAAATACCTATTAGAGGGGATTTCTATGCTTGCCCTATTAAACCATTCGATTCCTTGACTATGAAATTCTTAGGTTGCGAAAGTTATCTCCGCGGCGCTCCCTCAATCAGAAACATGGCTTAAACATCGAGTATAATTTGGAACAAGGAAGCTAAAGAAACAAGGTAGGTGCCGCGCGCATGCTTGTCTTCTGGAGTCTAGCTGGTATGACGTCAGCCGCAGTCAAGAGAGCAAGAGGATATGATAACACATATGAACACAAGCTGCACCTGCAACACACCCAAGATCAACATTCCTTGCTGGGTGAAGTCAAAAACTGCAACACCAAAAACCTGGCTGGGTGAAGTCAAACTGTAACACGCACCCAAATCATCCAGGAATATAAATAGGGTCGCCAGGAGCCTAGAGTACCCACGCAACGCATCTAACTAAACTCTAGCTCCAAACATTTTCTACACCCCAGACGAGCGGTGCAGAAATGTCTTCCAGATTTAAGAATATCTGGGAAAGAGGATTCCAGATCCTTGTGATTGCTGCTAAAAGACAGTAAACTAGTACGAGGGAGGAAATACCGATAAGGCGACACCTCCAATCTTTTTAATTAGATCGTCGGTTCATACTCTGAAGTACCAGCTGGTTCAGATTAGCGATAGTCAAAGAAAGAAAACGAAAATCCCTACTTGGGAATAATTTCATACTATGATACGCATAACAATTCATGTGTGACTCATACTGCATCTTTACTCACTTCGAAGTCTACAGGGTGGCAAAAGACCATGTCTTACCTTTACCTTAGTAGGGCCCACACCTGTAGTCTGGAATCGCAATTCCTGAAATAAAGACGACAAATACAACGAACGGCGGTCGCAACTCAACCTAAACGTCGTGTCATAACGCAAATGCAAATAATCTATTCACACACATCACATACTGGAGTCACTTCATATATCATAACGCAGTATCTGCAGAATTTAATATACAGTTCATTTCCCAAATTATCACATCTCAGCTGGTGAAAGAATCCTACCATTGGACCACAGATTTATGAACCAAACCTAATCTAATTAAAACGCCTCTCAAAACGATAGGATAACCGAAACAGAGAAATAAATTAGTATTAATTACTTTCATACTTCACTTAATTGTTCGTAGTTAAATTCAGATGAATATCATGGTAAACGTTAAATAAATCACTGCACAACACAAATAATATCACACACTGTAAATGGATACTCAACTAATGCCTTACGTAATACTTAGTTAACTGAGAGGTTATAATATAGACTATGTTCATTGAAAAGAAACTCAAGATGTTCTAAGAAATACAGATTTGAAAATTTTTATTTATTAATAGGATTTTTCACAATATTAGCTTTCGGAGGTAATAATTTAATTAAACTCAGAACAGAATTAAGATTGTACTGTCGAAATTAAACAAATTTGTATCTTCTATTTTTTACACATTGTGAATTAAGCGAAAACGAAAGTTGGTTTTGCAGATACAAATGTTCATAATTTCTATAATAATTAATAAATGTTGCTGAAATCTTCACGAGATAGTCCAAAAACATTGCTATTCAATTTAGAAAAAGTACTATTTCATACAGAAATAGAGTTATTATACAACACATACCTTGACGAAAGAAACCAGTTAGCCTTATAGTAGGCGTGACGTCATGACAGATGATAACTACATTATACAAATGATTCTTTAAATAAATCTTGAAATATGCAAAAATAATGTTATAAATGTGACTATTAAACGGAGAATAGTGGCTGTAGTTGAAACCAATATTAAATAATAATTTCGAGGTTTTAAATTTACAATTAAAGTCTAAATATCAAAAAGCCGTACGTAAAAATGGTCGAACAAACATTGTCGTTAATTTGACTAATACCGGTGATGTATGGTAGCTGTTAACATTGCTAACCGGGAATTTTAAATATAATTGGAAACTGGGAGACAAAGTTGGCATTTGATTATTAGAATCTAACGACCCGATACTTAAAATGTAGGAATTCGGGTAATAGCGGCCCCATACTGAATCTAATACATAATACCCATTTAGATAAATAATCTTAAAAATTAAATAATAATTTTACTGACGTGAAAATTTGGAAATAAAGCTGTCTATGAAAAGTCTTGTTAGCACTTATATCAACTTTAGTTCTTGTAATAACCATAAATATATTCCACCGGAATGGACGAAATAGTATTGGAATATTCTTCGATTTACTCAATTTAGCGTATATATTTACCAATTGTGGGTAGGGCTCTGGAAATGCAAATGACTGAAAGTCCACACATCCATCCTTCGGGTCGGAAAAATTGGAACAAACTAACATGGCGGGGAGAGCAGTTCTCCCATCAAACGGAGAAGGCTGATTCACACCAATCGGCAAGAAACACGGAGCCAAGCACTGACTAGGATCCAATCAAAATAAAGCACTAAATCCAAGTGAACGCTTCGTGATTAACGAAAACCTGAATAGATAAAGACTGAAAACATTAGCGAAAATAAAACGAAACACGCTCAAAGCTTGACTAAAACCAAACAGAAAAATTCTAAGGAGAGCACGAAAGGAAACAGAACATACAAAGAAATAAAAGGGGAAGAAAATAAAAAATGGAACAGCAACTAGGCAATTGGCAAAATGATCTGCAATTAGATTTAGTTGTGTTTGGTGTGTCATTAGTTCCAAACTGATATTTAATACAACCCGGTGGACATGTTATCGCACTAAGGCGTCTGCGCAAAGTGCAGGCACTTGGGAGAGGATAACACAAAACTCTTCTGAAATAATCAAAGCACCTTTTCGATAGTGCACGTACTATAACAACTTTAGCAATACTATTATTTTCCCAGGTCTTACATGCGACATTAAGAAGCATTTCATGTTGGCTTTTTGAAAACATGTTGTTAAATTTTTCACCAACCTTTTTAAATTTTCATAATTCTTTTTCGAGATAAGATATTTTGTTTTCTAAAGCTAGAATTTTTCCTCTGCAGCTGAAAAGTTACATATTTAATAAACAATTCTCCGACAGCAATCCTTCAAATTGACCGTCACTTACAATAATTAGATCATTGCTTGCAGCAGCAGAATCGGTTACAAACCAAACTTTGAGGTTTTCTGACACAAGTTTCTTCCGATTTCTCTCTTCACATCTTGCGCTACGTGCTTTGTTTCCATCGTTCGTCAACATTCAACGTCCGTAAACAATAACAAATGAGGTTCTGCAGAATCTTTTAATTTTAATTTTTTCCTGGGTTAACCAGTGCCGGATCTAGAAATTTTCCTATGGGGAAAAAAATTAAATGTTGCCGCCTTTTCCACCGCTCTTTTGCCACCCTTTCCATAGTTTTTTTAAAGGCAAACACCACGACAGGCCGACCCGACGGCTACAACATTGTCTTGCATCACGTAGTGCACTTTTGTTATCTTTGGAGTATATCGTGGCATCGCTATTACTAACTCCAGTAGGCAATAGACCTGTCTATCTGACTTCATAGTTTTGAATTTTGAAGATGAAGGGAGATTGTATGGAATAACATAAAAATGTCTTAGTGCGCCAGTATTGAAATTTTGAACACGTTTATGTCAATTACAATTTAAACGGCAATTTTATTTCCTCATTTTAGGAAGTTTTATTTTTAATCTTTAGCTGTTTGTCGCCCGGGGCGCTTGACCCCTTAGATCCGCCACTGGGGTTAACCGAGCAATTCAGCTTTCAAATCGCGAATGTAATCTGATTTATCAAAATGTTCAGAGCAAATATATGAATTGTCCGGATTGAAAGTGTCGTCCTCCTACACAAATACACTCAACTGCTACGAAGTTTTCTTTTTCTTTCGGAAACCTATGGTATGTTATTATTTTATCATGTACCTTACCTCTGTTTTTACAAGTAGCAAGAGCAGTGATTCCGCCAGCCCCACCCCTGTGGGTGTGTATACCCCCAAAGTCTCAACAACACCCTCCAACTTAATTTTTTGTGGGAAAATCGACAGAAAAAAATAGATACAAAACTTCACTTACACCCTCCCAATTTTGAATCCTGGCGGAAACCCAGAGTAAGAGCACACGCTGATGGTATGTTGTAAATGTAATTTCACACAACACGCATTCGTAAGCCCACGCTCCGTATTTTAATTCTCGCGTGCCTCGAGTCTTGTCGGCTAATGACGTCACTTGCTACTGCGTATATCCCAGTGGCACCTACCTTGATTTGGAATATGTTAACCCGACATCGCTTACTCCATTATGTGTATAGCTATGATGTCATATGTATGACACTGCCACCCTGACTGAGCACTGGCGTAGGTAAGGGAGGAATATTTGGGGTTATATCCCCCCTTGACTCTACCTTTATGAACTTGGAAGAATAGTATTTCTAGAGTAAAAAAATAAGCTATGTTTGGAAACATATAATTGTCAGCTAAAATATAAAATTAATTGTAAGGGTGGTAACAGCACTATAGCTTACGTCCGTCCCGATATAATTGTAAGTTTATTCATAAACAGACAAGGGTCGTATTGTACATTCTGCGTTATAGTTTCACATTTAGGTAGATGTGGTAAATAACCTTTAGGACAGCCAGTAAAATAAAAATTCTTCGACAATCATATCGATAGCGCAAATTAGGAAAAAAAAAAAGACTATTTCTGGACAGTAATGAAGAATGTAGTAATTCCTGTACTGATAGTCCCAATGAGGGTAGAACGAAGAAAATGTTGAAACATTTAAAATCTATGGGTGAAGCAGTTACTTTCTACGAAGAGAAGAAATAACTTGAACAGACGTCCTCGTCACATTAGACATGAATTATAAATTAGAATTACACACATTGAAAAGTTTCGGTTGTAAGATCTAATGTGATCTTTCAGATCATTACGGAAAAGATAAATTTGGGTAAATTTTATTTTCTATGGAGAATGGTAGTAACTTTTGATTTCGACCCGTCACGATTATACGAGGTCAACGCTTGTTAAATATCACAAACATCCATGCCCTAGGTAGCATTCGAACCCGTAACCTTGGAGACGTTGGCCTAACGCCTCAGACCACACGACTACCTCGGTCGGCTATAAGGGAAGAAGAGTTGAGAAAATCAATTATTGACATTTGCGATCAAGTTTCAATTAAGGAATTTTTTTGACTAACTAAATGCAGCTGAATGATTTTCTGCATTAGCGGTTTTCTGCTCTTAATATCTCCTAGATAGGAAAGCTTTGTTGTTAATTACGACAATGATGAGCATGGGATTTCTTAAAAAAAAAAAAAAAAAAAAAAGCAGTTTATTCACGTGACTCAGTAACAATCTGGCAGATCTTCCTCTAAGGTGATCTTGGTTAGAAAGTTGTGAAGAAACAATATCGGGATTTAGCCAAAATAATTTATCAAATCTGATAAATTTGGTGTTAATTACTATATCTTATTTTATTAAGAATATGATGGAGGTAGCAGTTTGCTACGAAATATAAAAATATTCAAGACATACCGTAACAGTACACTGCTGTGATTTATATATATTGTGCAACACATTCACTCAATGTGGGAGTACAGTATTTAAGACAATTCATATTCGACTGATATTGAATTATTTAAGATCAATTGAAACACTTAATATATTTTATGTCCGCTTACGGAAAACGCAATTTTGTGGGATTAGAGTGCAAATGTTTCGCCTCTAAAAATTGAGTATAAGAAGACTGATATAAAAGTGTAACACAATCCATGATTTTAAAGAATTAACCTAATTTTTTGTTCAATAAAGAAATTTGGATAATTGCTTCGAACAATTTCCCAAGCTCACATTGAAGGCATGTAATGGATTTAATACATTTATAATTTATTTGGTATCTTTATTCCATTAAATTAGTATTTCGCTACGATTATCCGTTGTACACATTCTTAAAAAAAGGAACACCTTCACTTATTGAACCTGTGAATAATGATGCCAAAGATACTGTTATAAAGTTTGAAAGATCTAAAGCAAATTGTCTGAAGGAAGACAAAGCAAGTCGCAGTATATTTGAGTTTGGAATAATTTATGAAAATATTTACAAAAATACAGAAAATGAGCTCTAATTACAGTATTATACTCGCTCTTTCACGCATGTATCCCAATTTTTCTTAGGGTTTTCACGGATTTAGGGATATGAAATTAGATAAGAAATACAACCTCTTTTAAAATTGCACCGACAAACTTCTGGAGGTGATTCCTCACACCAAAACAAGACGAAAGTTCCTCAGACAAATTTTCAAAATGTGTATATATTCGAAGCTATAGGGTCCCGAAAGCATGGAAAAATGATCTTCAGAGCTTCATACATCTCACGAAAAGTAGGGCTGATGTGACATGGTTTCATCCAAGATTTATTTCTGCAGCATTCCAAAATGTATTTTTCAAAAAACAAAAAAAATCCCCAAAGAAATAAGGGAATTCCCAGAAATTCTCTAAAGTAAAGATGGGTCAATGCGCATGAATGAGACGGTTTTTATTAGGAAACAATAATTTGTTTGCGCCAAGCCGATATCTCAAGTAAATTCCATACACCGACCGATTTTCTGAGAAAAAGAGATGCGTGGATGCATAACAAGGAGTACGAATTAAATAATTTCGAATGTTTTATTTGTTATCTATCAAAGAATTTGAATACCATTGCCACATTGGATGCAGGAGATGGCGTGTGCCGTCTTTAATTACATGGGAAGTCTTAATTCATGCTCATCTCGACCTACTTTAGAAATATTGTGGAATCCCCAGCTTCCTTTAAGGGATCTCTTGCGCGCCCATTGCGGAATTTTGAAATCTGCATTTTCAAATAGAGTAGGTTTAAGGACTTTAAGGAGTAGGCAGGTTTTAAGGGTTTAAGGACTGAGGGTACCACGATGTATCAGCTCTACTGTTCCTGGTGTTATGTGAAAATCTAAGGTTCATTTTCCCACGCTTTCGGCACCCTGTAGCTCCGAAACTATGCACATTTTAAAAATATGACAGAGAAACTTTCGCTCTGTTTTGATGTGAGGAATCACCTCCAGAAGTTTATCGATGTAATTTTAAAACACGAAGTGTACAAATAAATCGGAATTTCGGAGATGTCCTCACCCTCTAAAACTCTCTGGTTGGTTACGCCACTGAGCTGTATGGAAGAATAGTATCGGTCTAGAATATCTAATACAGTAGCTACATAAATCAGCTACCAGAAATGATAGTATATTACGAAAGTGTTATTTGAGGATTTAAAATGAAGGAACTGAACACGAAAACAAAACTCCCACAGTTAGTAGAATTTTAAATTTTCTTTGTATACAAAATATTCTACACTAATTGCAACTTTCGAAAGCGAAACTAATAAAAGTGCAATGGAAGTATGTGAGACTTCCAAACTTTTAAATAATGTCTCAGATTTTGTACAACCTGACCTATATCTACGCCAAAGCTTATATTTTACACTCTGTAATAAATAAATGCCTGTATCTTTGAAAAATTAAACTTTCGAACGGACTGGTAGTTTTACAAAAGAAAACTGTCATTAAGGTTCGCCCCCTGACAAAATCCATACGTTTAAAATATAGTTAAATTTGTATTAGAATCATTTGTTGTGTTGGGTTGCATAGCTGCCAAGGATTTTCTAGATATCCCCTCCCTTGGAAAATTCCTCTACGCTACTGATGATCCTGCATAATCGATTATATGGTTAAATGCTATAATGAACGCACCGGAAAACCCAGTCGTCGTTTATTTGACTGATTTTATAAATATAAATAGTAATATGCTAAACAATCGCTCTAGTGCCGCCATTTTCACCGCTAAATCTTGTTGCCGGATGATCTGGCTGGATGATTGGGATTTCCCCCCCACGTCTTCCCAGGTTGTTTTCCGAAATAGTCCCCAAACCTGGGATATCAACAGACACATTATACGGTATTCTACAGTCTGACGAACTCTTTCCCCCTCTCTGGAATTTGCATACATCGGGACACTGACCTGGAGTAGTTCATGTATCTTTTCTTACGACTACCACCTCATTATTTAAGATTAGATTTTCGACACAGAACGACTACATTCAACCTATTTTCGAATGAACTGTTTCAGATCCCTGGACATAAGTTACAATATGGTTCAGTACTTACTGCATAATTTATTTGAGAACTTCAAGATTATAACGTTGCGCATATTCGGCTTCATCACAAAAACTAAGAATAATGTAACTGTATCCTAACAATACCATTATCAGACAAATACAACTCAAAAAAAGTTGTGAAGAAGTTATTTATTAGAGTACCCAAATGGCTCCTTTATTCCTATCTTTTTTTAGTAAATTTTAGTGTAAGCGTGTGTGTTAGTAACTTAAGAAAAGCGAAAACAATTAACATTATTCCTCGCTTTATTAATTGCGGGGCTTAGTGGATAAACGGCGTATCCCTCAAAATTTCTAAAAATCAAGAAACCTACTGTTTTGGATTAGTCCATCATAGATCTGTGTTCTGAGAAACTTTCATGAATAAAATTCAATACCTAATGTGTTTTACGGGCGTATATGTAAACCACAAAAATAAAGTGTTCAAAATTTTCAGAAAAAAAAAAAACGTATCCCCTTTACGTTAAAGGAATTCAATACAATAGAGAAGCACTATATTCAAATATTTATTTTTTCTGGGGTCCTGATTGATAGTAATATTGTAATAAAAATATCCTTAAGGTCCAGGTACTTAGTCTAGTAAGACAGGGCAGAAATACCAAGTGGCCGTAGCGTAGTTGGTAGAGCGTTGGCCGATCATCCTCACAGCTTTTCCCAGGGCTTTCCTGTCACACCAGGTAATTGCCGGGATAGTCAGTTGTATCCTACGTGTGATCACGAAGTTTCCAGAAGATCAACGACAGAGGCAGCTTATATTAGTGGTGTACAGCAACTGCTACTCTGCACAAAATAAAATTAGTAATTATTGATGCAGACAATCTGTTACAAATGATAGCAACTGAGGATAGATTTTGGTACGCGGCCAGAGTTTATTCAGTTACTGAAAGGACAAAACGAAAAGCAAGACAAAAAAAAAAACTTTTTAAATACACACTTTTCTTAAACAATTCGTATTAAGTAAAAAAAATAATTATGTTTATGCATGACTAAAAAGAAAAGTATGGGGCGCGCCACTTCAAGAATTTATAAAGTTACTGCATATGAGAGCGCGCTTCATGCTTTTCTTTTATTCATGTGTATTTTTTTTTTTTTTAGTTTTTAATACGAATTGTTTAAGTATGTATTTTAATATTTTTTATTATTATTATTACTATTTTTCAAGTGATTTCGGTGTTTGGATAAATTTTCCCAAGCTGAATGTTTTGTGACCCAAATCCTGAAGTGTTCTGCAACCAGTCAGACTCAGGATAGTATGTATTTTAGGATAAAGAAGTCCATATTAAAAAAAAAATAATTAAAATATGCTTTTAAAATATAGAACTATATAAAAGTAACGAAGGAATATTGTATTGTCACCCGACTTACGTCGCTGTGCAAATTTTCATCATTCTATGACGTCGAGAAATGAGTTAAATTAACGTTCCAAGATTTGAGGACACCACGAACTATTGTAAACTGAAGAAAAGAATGTAAAGAAAAAATCGCCCTTTTCAGATACTAGAGATGAATGTTTTCTCCACTGTATTCCGCTTTGTCAATACGTCGTAAAAACCCTGAATGAAAGACCATTCACATGGGAGAATCTACTTGCACGATATTCGAGAAAGAATTGTGAACCTTGGGGAATTGTGAATTTTCTGCAAATGCGGGCTGCAACAGTTTTTAGCATTAATTATCCAGATAAAAAAAAGGCCTATGCAGCAAGTGAAACCTGGAAACCGCATGAAAAAAAGTTACATTCCATCTGTGTTTTACATATCACTCTGTAGTTCAATAATGAAAAGCAACAATGAGCATCTGAAGTTGTGCAGGATATTGATTGGCAAGACGCAAACCAGGCACATTTTGTAACAAAGGAAGTGAGTGGTAACGACATCGATTTGCAGTTCAGTACTCCAAAGATCATTTTACATTGTAGAATTGATAATGCAAAAGTAAAGGTTTTCTGACTTAAAACACAAAATTGTCTTTTATTTTTTCTCGAAACATTAAAAGAGAGTGGGGATACGACGTTTTTCCACTAAGTCCCTCAATTAAAAAAAAAGTACAATGGTAAAGTCACATAATTTTATTTTTTAAT
Organism: Lepisma saccharinum; assembly: GCA_022664845.1. NCBI lineage: Eukaryota > Metazoa > Arthropoda > Insecta > Zygentoma > Lepismatidae > Lepisma > Lepisma saccharinum. The sequence continues at coordinate 25,764 of JAGDQP010024762.1, forward strand.
CCACATTCACATTTAGAGTTAATCAATTTTTTTTTTAAAAAAAAAGAAAGATTAGAACTAATGAAACAGAATAAGATCAAATATATGGTGTTAAGAAAATAAACTATCGCATGCCATTTTAAAGTTTCCATGCAGATTTGGTTAAAATAATAAAAACTTCCGCATACATTAATTTTGTTTGTACCTCTTATAAAAGTCAAACCAATACGAAATATCGGGGAGGGAACAAATAAATTTACTTAGTTAGTGTTTTTGACCACATCTACTTGTTTCAATCCTGATAAAAATTAAAATTGATCGTGGAAAAGTATGCTTTCGATTGAAGCCAGAAGTGGAAAGGAAGCTTTTTCTTTTTTTTTTAAGATTTCTACGTCGAGTCTACATTTTTTATATTTGCAACAATTTGTACATGTCTCTATAACTTAAGGTTAATGTAAAGCAACGATCTTCCAACAAAATATCTCCGTATATGTGTCTAATGTATTTTTATCGTTGCACGAAATTTCAGTGCTGCTCCTACAAATTCAAGCCTCGAGAATTCTAACTTTCACGGAAGAAAGTTCATAACCAATTCAAGAGTATAATCAATGCAGATTTTCTTATTTTCGTTTTTCTTCATTGATGAAATCGCTTGATTATTGTTGTGAATATCAAAACCTATAACAATGAAGCTCTTTCAACAATGAACAAAAAAAGAAATTAAAAATCGGCACTGATCGAACTCTTGAACTGGTTATGAACTTTTCTTCCCTGAAAGTTAGAATTCTTTAGGTTTGAATTTGTAGGAGCAGCACTGAAATTTCGTGCAACGATAACATTCAATTAGACATATACGAAGATATAGTGCTGCCATCTTTTGTACGAGATTGTTGCTTTACATTAACCTTAAGCCGAAACTGGTCGATTTGAACCAGTCTAGTTGATGGGTGTCACCGGAAACCGAACATGCAATAAATCATTAAAATTTGGCACGTAAGTTTTGAGCAACATCTAATAAAATTGTGCTTACGTTCAGCTTCCGACAAACTATATGCTTAATATTTTCGAAACAACTAATTCTAAACTGCATACAATTAGCGGTTCCAATCGCAATAAATTGGAAACTTTCCTTTTTTTAAGAAATTGAAATTTTAAGCCGATGACCTAAGTGTGTCAAATCTGAAGGACAACGGCTCCCAGAGGTAAAGCCTTTTAGCTGGTGATTCTATCAAAAGGGAAAAGTTATACAGTATCCTGATACGATTTGGAATTCCGAAAAAGTTGGTCCAACTAGTGAAGATGTGTCTCAACGACCCCATAAGAAGAGTACGGATAGGTAATAATATGTCAGATAGTTTCAAGATTCGCAACGGATTGAAACAAGGCGATGCCTTGTCACCACTACTGTTTAACTTCGCGTTAGAATATGCGATTTTAAAAATTAAAGGGGACAAAATGGGACTATCATTGAATGGTTTGAATCAACTGTTTGTATACGCGGATGATGTAGATTTAATAGGGGACGATATAGATTCACTACAAAGCAGCACCGATGCTTTAGTAGAAGCGTGCGATGAGATAGGTCTACAGGTAAACATAGATAAAACAAAATACATGATAACAAGCCGAAGCACAGGGAATGAAGGAATTAAAAACATAAGAATTAGGGATGAGGTCATAGAGAAAGTAAACAAATTTAAATACTTGGGAGCATACGTAACAAGCAAAAATGAGGTCACGGAAGAAATGAAAAGTCGCTTAGTATCGGGGAACGCATGTTTCTACTCAGTCCAAAAACTTCTAACATGGCGATTAATATCAAGGAAATTGAAATTAAAAATATACAGAACGGTT
>JAGDQP010024763.1:0-27594 GCA_022664845.1 Lepisma saccharinum
AATGTGCATTAGTAAATGGGATATGCAGAATCGAATGGTGAAATTTTTGCAAACAGGAAATACTGCTATGGGGGAAACTTCAAAATTTTAAATAGAAACAATGGTTGGTTTTTCTTTCTTGGAAACAAGCATGAAATTTTGAACAGCTTTCAGATTACATATTTAATATTTCGTAACGTTTGGAAATTACAAGAGCTAATTGCAAGTTCTAAACCATGTTAATTCTGACCACCAATTACGTCTTGTATCTGCCAAAAGGTATGAAGTATCGAGACGTGTTTTCCCTAAAAGTTGTTCAAAATTTAGAGCTTGATTCAATGGGAGTAAAATGAACACCTGTTGTAATTTAAAATGTTAAAGCAATTTAAAATGTAAATGTTCTTTGCAATGTTTCCGATAACTAAGTACTATGCGCCGTCTTCAGTGCCAGATCCCCCCCCCCCCCCCAACTGTTTTTTCGGTGTATTGTATCAGAGGAAAGCTTTATTCTTACCCTGAGCGTAGTGTATAATTATAATAATAAACACTGTACACAAAAATATACACAGTGTTTTTCTGGAAAACTGAAATCCCGAACGTTTTGCATACAGTCCAAAGGCAATAGATAAATTCAAATTGAAAATCGAAACCTTAAGTTTTATTACTAAAGTAATTATTAGTATCACTGACATCTATGCAAAAATAATACAATGTTAAGTTTAAAAAGAAAAACTACAGAAGCCTTAACATTCTTACAAAATATGTAAATACAGATTTTCTTTCAATTTGTCACTAGGTGGCACAACGAATGCTTACTTAGTAGTACACTGAACTGACATCTAGAACAAGCAATCTCTTTACATCGGTATGCAACGCAGAGCCCGATAAAAAGAAAAAAAATACCTGTGTTTGTGTTGCAGTTTACCTAGCCATTTATTTCCTACATGGTAGCTGTTTACTTATGCCTAGAAACTCGACACGCTTTTATTGATTACTACATGTCATCTTATTGGTTCTTCAAATAGGTCCCACCCACGGTTGCACATTGACACACAAATCCGAAATTCGAGTCCCGTTCTTAGGACGCCATCCATCCAATGGAAGGCAAAGCAAGCCTTGCCCAGGAACCTTCGAGTAAAAGAGCCATTGATGTCATCAAGTAAATATTAATCCCTATTTTCCTCTCTGGTAAGGAAAAGAAATCTTCCACTAATCACTTTTTGTTTTCCTCCTGAAGGCTTCTTCAGGAAAACAATGATTTATCATGTGAAAATTTGTCCCCCGGAAGAAGCCATTAGGAAGTAGGTGGAAAACACTTAGCGAAAGAATTTGTTTTTTCCCCCGTAACCAAAGAGGACGTTATATCATTAATAGTTATTGTGTTCAACCTGGGAAACGAAATTCAACTAACTTTATCAACGACACCTGTCACATTATTATACAGGGTGGGGTATAAAGCTATCATTTTAGAACTGAAAAACTCCTGAAAAAACTAAGTAACGGAGGAAATTGAAACACATACCTACTTATTACGAAAAGAATGCCATTTACGGACAAACAATCTGATTTTCAGTACTCCACCCTTTCAATAGCAATATCACCAAATATAACTTTTTTCTTTTCTTTTGGCCAGTATTGGAAAATTGGTGTATTTTTGGACAGTGTTGGAAAATTACAAAGATCACAATATCTATGATCATGAGACATACCGTACTTCCCCATCTCTGTCAGTGTGTGACTATTTCTTGTGGGGTTACTTAAAAGAAAAAGTGTTTCCCCGCAAACCTCTAACTCTACGGACTTCAAGGTGGTCATCTCCCAAGAGATTACTGTTATTCTCCAATGAGTGATATGCAGAGCATGTCAACTTTACTCAAAGACTGCAAGAGTGTTCACGAAATGGTAGCTGGCATCTTAAAGATGTTTTCTTATAGACCTGAGACTTTGGTGCTCAAGATCAATGTTGAACATTTGTAAATACTGTCGAAAAACGACCAAAAAGTGTTATATTCAGTGATTTTACCACTGAAAATTGTAGTGAAAGTGACGCTGCACTGAAAATCTGCCTCTCAGTTCGTTTTCCTCCATTGCTGAGTTATTCGGGATAGATATTTAAAAATGATGAGATATTTATACCTCACTCCGTACTATAACAAAAAATAAACATTCATGGCGTCACTGAACCCTTCCAGAATATGTTGATGAGTAGTTAGAGCAATAAGTCCCAAAGCCATGCTTAAGGGAAATTATTAATAAGGTAAAACATCCGGTTGCAGATAATTAGGGGCTTAAAATGAAACTACTACATTTCCCGATGAGGTAGGTCAGTGGCTAAGCTAAAGCAATGATTGTCGCCAATGAATGGAAGAGCTGTTAATATCCCTCGCCGGCCGCGTGGTAGTAGGCCAACGGCTCGACGGTCCCGGGTTCGAGTCCAGCGAGGAGCATGGGTGTAGCTTTTAATAGCTAAGGGGCAAATCTAGGTAATTCGTAATTGTGTAAGGCTAGACAATCTTCAACGCCTTTGTAACATGTACAAGAAAATTATTAAGAATGAAGTGTTGGGCCAGTAACATTAATAAGCACACCTCACGTAAAAAGAAAAAAAGTTTTATTAATTAATGACTTCGGCAAGTTTCGACCCGTTAGCTGTTAAGTTGCTAAAATCCCCGTGACTCTCCGCAAAAGGTGGATTCTGAACTTCTCGGCATATTTTTTACGGTGTATAACTTCAATGAAATGCGCCTTTGTCCGAGGTAGCTAAACACATTTTTTAAAATAAATAAGGGTAACTTCTAAGAAATCAGTGATCACGGAGGTGACAACTAACACGTGAAATTGTGACACTTTTACTAGGGAACAAATATAAGAAAGAAAAATATAAATTTTCTTAGGATTATAATTTGGAACACACACAAAGAATATCCTCTTCAGTGGATGGCCGGCCGCGGGGTTCGAACACGCGTTACCTACCCACTGCCGCTCCGAAATCCGCGACGTTACCGTCTGGACTACGGGGGCCCGTGTGTTTTAATTCATTTCTTTAGTAACCTAGCATAAGAGAACTTGAAAGGTCTTCACCGAATGTGACTCAATAATGGTTGACTCACAACCTATAATATATTTGCTGTTTACTACGGAAATATTTTCAAACAAGAAACACACATATATAAACAGTTGATCTTTATGAATACATGAATTTATCTGTATATTCAATACTTTTAACAACTGAAAGCAAACCAGCTATGCTTCACAGATCCCCCTCCCCACGAACTTCATTACATAATAGTCATTTTCCGGCTTAGCATCCTGTTTTGCTTTACTGACTCTCAATGAGTTAACACAAAACATAACGATAGTGTAAATGTAGAACTACCGGTAACTGTTATTTTTAAATGTATTTATAGCCTTTAGGCATTTCAGGCTCAGGCCAAAGTAATTGCTTATAAAAAAGAAAGATTTTTAGTCATTTTACCTATCTTTTTCTATTTGGTAGGTAAACGACTTTGGGAATAAAACATGTAAATTAAATTATTTTCGGAATTGACGTTTTGATGGGTAACGGAAAGTTGGCAATCCCATAGTAAGACAAGTTGATTTTCTCAAACATACTAAAAAGGTTCCAACTAGACTGAATTGCTAGTAACGTAAATTAAACATCACATAGGTGAAATTTTAGCTTGACACTACTTTTTTTTCATCTTTTTTAAATGATTTACAGAAAATTACAAGTATGAAGTAGAATATTGAATATTTCTTCCAGATCTTCATTAATATGGAATTTATAAGAACTTAATCTTTGGGGTTACAGGCCGGGGGCAAACATATTCCACGTGGAAAATGATATATAATTATGTGCTTCTTGTATATAGGTTGTACAGAACTAAAGAATTTTAGTTACTCTTGCTTTTCATAATGGCAAGCTGTTCATTTTATTGTAAATAAAAATGCTGTAACATTCAGTTGGTAAAATAACTTTACCCAGGAACACGACAAGTTGGTGAGATTCACACCTCGTGGACTAATATACGACAGGGTTTGCCAAGGTGGGCCCAGCCCAATAAAGCCCAGTGCTTTTTTCCGGGTTGAACCCACTTGAAAAAGAAACCCTTTAAAACCAAGTGGGTTTTTCATTTATTTTTGTTTTAAATGATTGCATTTTAGATTGTTAGAATGCAATCACTCCTGTCATTATATCTCTAGAATAATATTCCTATGTAAATTCTACAACACTTTGTGATATTGAAATAGAAGGAAGTATTAGAGTTTAGTCAGTGTCTTTGTTAAGGTCCACTTTCTTCATTTCAGCATTTACCTGGTGAAACAGGAGAAACCCTGGAAAACCTATCAGAATAGTTGGTCGTGGGGTTCGAATTCACGTGCCTAACCGATCCCAAGTTCGCGACGTTATCACCTGGACCACAAGGACTCGCTACTCTGTCTGTTGTGGTCTGGTGATAGGTGTTTCAGGCGGCCAAGAGACACTGGGAAGGTTGACCAGAAATTTAGACCCTGCTCGGGCCGCGGTGGCTCAGTGGTAGAGCACTTACCTCTGGTGCATAGGGCCCTTGATTCGATCCCAGCTTGTGGTCTTTGTGTACGTGGGTTTTCTCGGGGTTCTCCCGTTTCCTCCCACTTACCAATTCTCCCATCATCCATTCGGCAGCCAAAGTTGCCTTTGTAAAGGCCTTCAAAGAAATAAAAAAAAAAAGCCAGACCCGGCTCAGGCGGATCAATGAGACCAATCCGAATGGGGTTCTCTCTCATTTTCCTCAATCTCACATGTGAACGGCGGAATGCCGGGACATATAATTATCTTGGGCCCTGAACCACGCCGTGGTTTGAATCTAGTGCCCACATACCTTGAAGTGAGGAGGTTACTCCCGTACAGAACAGGTCCGCTCCAAGCCTCTCGATTCCACAATAGTGACCAAAGGTGTTCATTTTCGTCAAACCTCACTCACCTTCACGTTTCAATTTCGTCCTCACCCTCAACTTCGATCAACCCTTACCCTTACATTATAACTTTGCCATCATCCTCATGTCTTCGCTCAGCCCTCACCCTCACGTTGCAACTTTCTCTCATCCTCAAGTAGTAAGGCTGAGGTCCGCCCTCATGATATTGAACAGCTTTGAATTTAACAATACGCGTAAAATATTAATTTCTCTGGGAAGGCGAGTAGTATATTTGTGTGGTATGTTTTAGTTCGTGTATTTCAAACTCTTCCTTTCATTTTCCTTCCACTTAATGCATAGGTGTTTAACCTCTCAAGGGTGGTCCTCATGAGGGCGGACACTCACACTCAGATCTTCAATCAGCCCTTATCATCCCCACATAGTCTCACTCTCACGTTCCAACTTTGCCCTCACTCACTCTCATGTTCAAATTTTGCGTGAGGTTGAACACCTATGATAGTGACATACTGTTACCGACTGAGTTACTAAGATCTCTACCCAGCTTTACATTTACATGCCATCAACATTTCATTTCTACAACCCGAAAGAAAAAACACGAAAAAGCCCAATAAAACCCGCCTGGGCCCAGGTGGGTTGGTTTTTTTTTCAAATCTTGATACACGGGATCTTAAAATTCAAACGTATGAAAATTGTTTCACCACATTTCACTTTAGCTATGTACAAAAGAATTGTTTCTCTAAAGTTTGTTTTCAAGCCCCCACCTTTGTCCTAGCCGGAACTTGAACCTAGAACGATGAGGTTGCTGGTCTAACGCCTTGGATAACATGAGCACCTCATTTACAAAATATTCTTCATACAGACATGCAGGTAAAACACACAGATTTGCAATTTGACGGGATTCTGGTATCAGTTATTTACAAAAATATGGTAACGAGTAATACAGATGCATCTTAATACATCTTTTTAAGGGCACACTAAATTACCTCGTGATGAATCAACACATATTTATAATATAGTAACTGGCGGCCTGAGCCAAAGATGTCTAAAGGCCATAAATAAATGTTAATATTCAAATAAGGTAAGCTGTTTTTCATTAATCTTTCACCATTGCTTTTCCTCGGTCCAAATCGGAACAAATTATTAAGCACGAAGCACTTAAATGATTAAAATTTACGGACTTAATGTAACGTGTACCAAAGTACTGAAACGCAAATAAAAACAAAAGTTTTTGTCATGCAAGTGTGGTATAAGACTGACAAAGCTAAAAGTAACTGCGTGGATGTTTTCGTATTGGGCTCGATTACACGATGTTGAACGTCATGTGTATCGCGTATCATGGAAAAATAATCTAACCTCACTTCACTAACCAGTAATCACTTGACATTGTGCCCGTAATTTTTGTAGAAAACTGTGTGTCATTCATAACATGAAGTGACACCATTGGTATTCCTATGTATGCTGCCCTATTTGTACCTTTTGTTCAACAGCAGTGTGTATTTAACAAAATATTAATGACACATGGCTTTTAATAAAACTTTTTGGATTGGCTATTGTCGGAAGGTGTCTACAGAAGTGTTTGTGATAATTATTTGTAAAGTAATGAGTGGTATGAGGTGTAGGTACTGAGAGTAGTGTAATAATACACTTGATGTACTAATATAATGAGGAACCGAAGCGATCCTTTCGGTGGCACATTAGGCGAATCCCGGAATTGAATTTATTTATGGCCTCTACAGTAATACATCTCAGGTCAAGATATGGTAGGGGAAAGAATGCAGAGTCGACTAGCGCTGCAGCTGAAGGTACAATTTCAGCATCTGCTTGGTGTGATTGAGAGAAAAAAAATCAGTTTTGATGGGATCGAAAAACGGAATTCCCTAACGAGAAACGAACACTCTACCAACTGAGCTACGGTCGGTCGGTAGGCGAATACCGGAATTAAACCTGGAGTGTAGGTCAATGCAGCTACTTCCTCTTCTTTCTACCCAACAGAGAGTACAATCAATATACAGAGCAAATATATGCTGTAAAACATGCCAAAATGAAGGCCAAGCGCGATGAAGATTTAATATGCTAAGGTTTTAAACCATTCTCTGCTCTGGTATAAGTAACATTCAAATAGGTATCAAAGCACCTTTATTCGTTGCAAATTAATTTTTATTCAGGCACGGTGGTCCAATGGCAACGCTCGACATTAGCGGGCACCAAACGTGCCTAGAAATAAATGATATTGCGCCATTCCCTAACTGCCACTGGACTTTGGGAGTTGAATAGTGCCTTCCCGTGGTCGCTGATAATTCAGTGCATTGTAGTCGTGACCAACACCATCAATGTAGTCGAAAATCAAACTGTAAATTGTGTCGAAAGTAGGAGCGCTTGGACATCGCAGTGCATTTGGGCTGTGTAAATGGTATGGGGAAATAAATACAAAGTCATATACTAGGGCTCATTGTCAGTCACTGCATGGCTCATAATTTGAAGCTCAGTATAATAGACTCCATAGCTACAGAATCATCTATAATAAATTTAAAAGGATTCATTACAGGCATTTATTCTATATACAGCAATAGTCCAAAAATGTTGCGAGAACTAAAGGATATCGCAGAAGTTTTGGATTATAAACTCTTAAAATGCAGAGCAATTCATGCTGTAAGGTGGATAGCATTGAAGCATAGGCGTGTGAAGAAATTATGCAACAATGTTCATTGTTCATATCATAATTACACATACGGAGAACATTGCTGGACAAAAATAATAAATTAGCAACAAAGCATAGAGGGATACTTTAAACATTTAAAGTCGGTTAGATTTTTTAAACTACCGCCTTCTATGAATGATTTTACGGAGGTGATTTCTGAGTTTTCGCTCATGTGTGTCAGAGGGATAATGTCACCTTCTCTGAACAGCCTTTGAAAGTATGCAAAGTCAAACTGGGTAATATGAAAGCAACATCCGGTAAAAAAAAGTTGCGTTATTTTAACGAAGAATGCCAGAACAACCTTTTCAAGTATATAAATCTTAACTCTTAAGCTAGAAGTGAGTAAGGATGTTTTCTGGAAGATATTTATTGTAAGTGTTCTATCTTTAGGTTTAAGTACATGTAATGCAGAAAATATTACACCATTAATACTTTCATGTAAAGCATTTACTGGGATTTTTATGAGCGAAATTAAGCATTTTCCAATTCCTAATCAAACTTTCTAGAAAATGGCGACTAGAGTAACCAAAATGGCGCCTAAGAATGAAATTCTAATTTCGAGGGTTGGTCAATGGTAGAGCGCTCACCTCTGGTGCGTGAGGTTCCCGGTTCGTGCTATGTGGCCTTTGTGGTGGACAAAGACCGTGTGTGTGGGTTTTTTAGTGGTTCTCCCGTTTCCTCCCACCAATTAGCCCATCATTGCATATTCATCCCAAGCCAAAGTTGCTTAAAGGCCTTAAATAAATAAACGAGGAATGTTACAAAACTATATTCGAACGTATTATAGTATAAACATCATATAATACGAACACTATAAGGGTACCCAATGGATAAGATGTTAATTGGTCGGTTTATAATAATTTTACAATATTACTCACATACAAGAGCTACAAAATTAGTTTGCCCTCTTGTACACAGATATAAAGGCGGGGTTAACTATAGTAGTGACGCACCAATTTCTAGAAATTTACAGGATGAATTGAGATAATTGTGTGATGTTTGTGAGTAATTGGGGGCAAAATAGTAATGTGGATAACATTATAAGCGAATAATAATATTGTTGTGGTGTGTTTTAAAGATGTTTTAGGACGCACTGCATGTTGTGGCGGAAGGAACTATTTTGCGTAGAGTTACATTTGTTGTCATGTGGAAGGCGGTAAGACAGTGTTGAAATGGCGCGTCTTTGTTATCGATATAACATTTCTTGCGTTAGTGTTATTGAATGGTATAGAAATGTCATGGGAAAGTACATTTTTAAGGTTATGTAGGAGTATTTATGTAAGGAAAGTAAAAGGTCCCGAAACAATTGTACACGACTTTCTAATGGAAATTGGAAGAGTTAACACGCCTGTGTGCTGTAAGTGTAAATATGTGTCAGAATATATTTTGTAAAGATACATTACCGCACCTAACCTCCACGTTCATATGATCAGTAATTTAAGATAATTTACGAAAAATGCAAAGAAGGAATTATTAATAATAGATGTGAACATATAAAAATATATTTTGTAAAGATACATGACCGCACCTAACCTCACCTGACCTCCACGTTCGTATGGTCACTAATTTAAGATAATCTACGAAAAGTGAAAGAAAACAATTGCGTAAACCGCTAGCCTCCCATGAACACGTAATGTGTATGTTTTAAGTGATTTTGGATTGGTTTTAGTGAAATTAAAACTGGTGCGTCACTACTATAGTAATGCCTAAAGGTGCTGTGGTTAGTTTTCCAGGGCGTCTCCAAGTATTACAACGAAATGCATTTTATGTGAAAGGGCGCAAATTCACTGCACATATTTTAAACAAAAAATTCGATCGTCTACAATTAATTTTGTAGTATATGCATAGCACGCAGGGATGTTCTTCCGGTAAAGGCAATACTCGATTTATAGCCTGGGATGGTTGAGATCTCCCCCTCTGAAAAAAATTCCCCTGGTCTGTTTTTTGAAATTACCACAAACCTGGGACAAAAATGGACGTAAACCACTGCACACTACGCGTCAGAGAAATTGTTCGCCTCTCTGGAAACTGCACAAATCTTCTTAGTATGTTTCTAAGTGCAAGTTAAGCAGAACCAAAATTTTTCATCGATTAGCAACAACGGTACAAGTACCATTCGTTTATGATGTATCTCACATACATGTTACTTTAGATCAGGGCTCGTAATGGACCGGAGCACACCGGAACGCCGCTCCGGTTCGTGAATAGCTGGAACCTTCCTGTTAAGTCTCGTCAATATGGTAAACATCGAGAAAAGACTACAATATTGTGTTAACGAACGTAAAGCGTTCCGTTTCGTGAAACTTTGTATTTCGAGCCCTGCTTTAGCTTACGGTTAAGTTCCGCAGAACCGATCCAGAGATAGTAAAAATTAGCAAAATTTACAGGAGAAATTGGTTAAGTTAATCACGTGTCATACAAGAAAAAAAAAAGATCAATGAGAAGTGTGTTAATTCGGAAGAAAGATCAGTTGAATGTTGGACTACTTCCGAGTAGCAGAAGTGTTGAACGGTAAGATACAGGCCTCAATAATCTAACCAATTGTGAGTAACTGATTGTGTCAACTGTGTAAAATTTCAAAATGCGTATATTTAATAATAATAAAAAAAAAACTTGGCTTTCCTAACCTAATGTAATCTACTGTAGTTGAATTTGGAAACTGTAAAAATAAGCGCCAAAGCTGATGATGTGTTGAATTAACGTCGTAATCTTTCGATTGACATGCAGTAAATAGGCACAGGAAATTGAAAATTATTACTAAGAACGTAACTAATGACTTTTACACAAAACTGAACAGAAGGTAATTGGATGGTTCTGCGGTAAGCCTTAGCTTACGTTGGGCGTGATTTTTCAGAACGAAATAAGTCACAGATTCACTGACTTATTTCCATACCACCATTGTTTTGCTACAAAAATTGTCGAGAGAGCGATAGCAAACGACGACGTGTTAGAAAAACCACGATCTATATATATATCATCATTATACGCGATGTAAATCACCTTTAAGAGAGACTCCCTGTGACTGCTCCATTTATGGTTCCAAATGGAACACCCGATGTATACTATTAAAGAGAAGCCCCCACATTGAATACAAAATATTATTTAAAATGGCAAAAAGAATGTGCCGATATACTACCATGAAGTTAACCACTTTCGTAAGCTAGAAAGTGCAAGGGTAGTTCTCTTTTGCACTATTATATACGATGAGTATGTTAAAACTCATTTGTTTTCTTATACATGTGTGAAAGATATTTACCGCCGTACTACGTACGTACGTATCTACATACGCCGTAGTTTGCTTCTATAAGGTCTGTATTCGTAATAACACATGTAAAAGGCATTTAAATTTACATACTTTCTCACTTACCCCAATAGGTCCAACACTCAATTATTTCTCCCGAAGATAATATTCGATGTCTCCGAGCATTTTTCATTCACACATTTTTTACGTAATTGACACATCGCGAATTCATTCCTCTGTTCATGGTAATTTTTCTTAATTTCTTTGAAAACAATTCCTAGAGCTACTGCACTATTTTACCCTAACAGCCATCATCATCTCGGCTCAGTGTTGTCAAATGTCAACATTTCTGCCACTTCATCGTCCACTTACGTTCAACAGATAACACTGGTGGTCAATATCTTCAAATTTACAGAAGCCATCGGAATTTATTTATTTATTGGACAATGCACCCATTGACATATACGTTGTTACTGTTGGACACTATTACATTTTAAGTAAATGTAGAAAATTACAATTATGATATTATAAAGTTACAATGCATGATACTCATACAATTCAATTATATACTTGTAGAACTTTTTCATATCCATGTATATATCTAAAGTAGTATTAGGGCTAGATTTCATGAAAGCCTGCGTTGCTTTCGATTTGGATGAGTAGCAAATTGAAACACACGTTTTATTATTGTAAGGTAAGTGTAGCACGTGCTTCAATTGGCTATTCACCCAAATCGCACACAAAGCAAGCAACGCAAGTTTTCATGAAAATCAGCTCTTTGACTGGAGTCGACATGGCTCAGGGGGTAGTGCGTCTGACTACGAATCGCGCGGTCCATGTTCAAATCCGGCCAGGACACTGGAGACTTTTCTCGCAGTGTTCCCATGCCTGGTGATCTGAGGTGCACTCAGCTCCCTATTAAATTGGGGGTAAGTGTCAGAGTATCCTTGGTATTGGAGTATCCTTCTGAAGTAAAGGCAGCCGAGCATGGGACTGACTAAATATTATATACCCTTTACAGAGCGAGGGACTGACCACATCACCTGAGTTGATGCTGTAGGTCAAGAGCATGTGAAGTGCTACCTCCACGTCCCCATGAGCACTGTGCGTGCGCATCGAATAGGGGAACTTTACCAGGATTACTAAAGATTATTGCATCGTATGAAAAGTTAATTTTCTTGAATGTAGATATCGTCACTTTGGTCGGACAAGGTTCTATCTGCAAGTGACTGTATTTTAGGGAAAATATGTTTTTAGTTTTATTAGCTTATAGTACGATTATTTATAAGATTATATATATTAACACAGTGATTAACTGCCTAGGAGCTTTACATCTGCATGATTTATGTTGGAAATGGGGCCTTACTTTTTTGTTTTGAACAATCACTAAAATGTAGCTAGAACCTTGTCCTACTGAAACAGTCATTTTCAGAGGAACATGGTTTTAACTGCACTTAGAACTTTGACAAACCCAAATGATGAAAAAAACAGGCATAAGAATGTAACTGCAATTGAGTAGATTAATTATTCATACTTTAATTACATTAAATGCATGTATAATTCTAGTTACAAATGCAACCGTGCAGTATAATAATCCCTGCCTTGAAGGGACATTAATTAAAGGGACTCTTTAATGTTTTTTTTTCTTTAATTCTGAAAACATAGCACAATGCTTTCGTTGTTTTGGTTTGATGTCAAAAACACTCAAACTACAACTGGAAGATGGAACTTTAGTCTCTCGTCCTGTAGTTTGTAGAAATTTGATGTATGCTCCACTAACTGGCTCGTAAATGTCATGGCTTGATTTGTACAACACGGTAGCGAATTCTTGAGTAAAAGTCAAGCAAGCTACTTGAGTGAATGTAATAGTTTTGTAAATTAGGAGTTTTGCTTGCTGTCGCCCCAAAGTCTTTAGTCACTCGCTCACATCTGAATAACACGGTATGGGTTGTGACGTCATACAGTCTTCAATATTTTTACGAGACCCAAAGGCGAGTAGAAGTCCGTCTTGTTCATAGATTTTCTCTTCTTCCAGAGCACAGGAATGTCCGGGAACACAGTATTTCATTGTGACAGAATTGATGTTGGGATTTTCTAGCAAAAAGTCCAAAACTGCATGTTATATATAGGAATTACGGTTTTGTGGTAGACAGGAATCGGACCAGGTAATTAGTCCAGTGATCTCATTTTCTACGAGCACTGCGTCCAATATCCTCCTTAAGGCACTCGCAATGTCATTCCCTGGACGTCCTGACATTGTTTTATTCTAGACAGCAAAATAAACTTTTGTGTTAGAGTAGAGTATGCGGTCAAGTTCTGAAAATATAACTTTCTCTTATAAAATAAGCTACTGATATCTGCATGGATACACGTTATAACGGTTTGTAAATCGAATAAAAGGACTGGAAGATCTTTGTTTTCTTTTTCAGTTTTTCTGTGTTTTCTCATTTGGGTCTTACCCAAAATATGTCTCATAATCGTCATTTTGCTCAAAGGTTTGAGTCGTTTTCGCCATCTTACACGATTCACACACATCTCATCTGTCCACTTTTGGCAAATGGAAACCTAAATTAAACTCCGTTCCAAATATTCGGCAGTATATTGATTTTTTTATTGTCGTTTTGTTTTCATTCTGACACTCTTCAGTGTCAAGGTCATACATTTTTGCAATGCTCAAATGATTTCCTAGGTACATTTTACTGGTACTAGCTCGGCTGTAGTGGGATTCTACTGTCGGGAAAGATTTAATATGTTGCCTTGCAAGGTTTGCTTCACCCTCTGGTTTTTGACGACTATTACTGTTTCTTCCTCTTCAACCTACAGTAGGTGTGTTTGTATTCATAATGTTGGTTTTGTGTGTAGTATACAAATGTGTTTGGGATATGTCGAGGGTCGACAAATAAAATGTTTTACACACTTCAACCTTTTCTCTATTAACACTAACGAAGTTATGAAAAGAACACTTCCTACGTGATCCAGCTTTCTTTGTTTCCGGATTTTCAATCACTTCTCCTTCACCATCGCTTGATTCCTCTTCATTATCCTGAACACATTATTTTCAGTCGCTTCGTTAAAGTACGACTAATCGTATTTTAAAAAAGTCTCTTTTCTATTTCGCCTCTCAAAGAATAGAATGAAACGTGAACATAAAATCTTTCATCGGCAGGTATTATTTTAATACATTCGTACTTACAACTAATCTGACAATATGTTTCGTCTTCACTTCTTTACCACTCACTATTAACATAACACAAACTGTCAACACAACAAAACCTTTCAACGTAGGTAACATTACAGGTAAACTGAGTTAAGTCCCATACAACACAATGGTACCGCCAAAACTATTGAAAACAGCAGCTGTAGTCATTATTTTCATGACAACAATAACAGTGATGTTAGGCAAATTTACACGCAACGACTTTTCGTACATCTTATCGGATTCGATAAACCCTATCGAGTAAGACGGAACCCGTAGACACTAAAAGCAGCTGTAACAGCTGATCAATCTGCAGTTACAACCTTGTCAAACTGAATGCTATATTAGAGTCAGAAGCAGTTAGAACCTTGTCAAATTAGTAGATCGATTATTTTTAAGTTATAACAATAAGAGTAATAGTTTTTAGTAAAGCTCGGTTTTTGTAGTTACTCAATTTTATAAAACTCAATTTTGACAAAATATAAGTCAGAACCTTGACAAACCAAGGTGGCGATATGTCTAATTCATTTATTCTTTGATTCAATATAATGCAAAATGACATTACGTTTTCGAATGGCTCTGTTTTCGAATATATGTCTAAATTTTATATGGGATAATAACACTCGAGAGTTTGTGTTATGGTGCAATAGTTTTTGCTGGAAAGCCAGAAAGTGGCTAATCTCTTCGTTTATTAAGTTGCTATAAGAAGTATTTCTTTGAAATGTATCTGAATTTTTAAACTTCGTATAGATTCCGGTTTCATTGAAAGTTAAATAACGTATAACTTTAATTGTATTGATTTCTATTTTTCACTACATGTTTTATGTGAAAGGATACCATATTATAGAAGCATATTCAACTTAGAGCAAACATATGCAATTGTAAAGACTTAATATACTTCCTAGCCTTAGTACAAAACAGAGATTAGTAGTAAGTGATTTTTTAATTATGCGTTTTATGTGAAGATCGAAAACGTAAATGGATTGTAAAGTGACCCCACTGCCAGTTATAAAGTTAACTCTTTCAGTGGTACATCATCAATCATATACTTAAATTCCAAGCATTTTCATTTTCCTCCATATCTTTCTACATTACATTTTTGTGGGTTTAATACCACTTTGTTTGCAGATCACTAGTGGAAGAGGGCATTGATACCATCTCTCAAGGCAAATTACATCTTGTTCACAGGAAATACTGCAGTAAACTTTAAATCGTCTGCATATAAATGTTTATGATAATGTAATATCACGCAGGTAACTCATTAAGAAAATAGAAATAGGAGTAGACGAAGGTTCGATCCCTGAGTCACATCCAAGTGGACGACACACTCTTCAGTTGTAATATGTTTGTACCTCACGCACTGCTTGCGGTCGCACAAGTAAGATGAAAAAAAAATGACTGGGAAGAAAAAGAACATGGCGTCTGATAGTGATTGTGACGAAAGGAAGCAGGACATATTTGAAGTGTTATAGAAAGTGATATATTATTTCGGTGTATAATATTTTAATCAGATCTTCTCTTGTCTCAGTGATAGTGAAAACATATAAGAACATGTGATATTTTTTTCTAGTGTTCTAGTTATACTTCAAATAACAGGCACTAGGCTTATTCTTTAGGCTTAAAAACTATGCCTTGTTAAAACACGTCATCCTAAGTGAGATATAAGATTTTTTGTGCACTCTGGTTTTTCTTAGTCATTAACTACAGTTTTATTATAAATATTAAGAGCAAAAATGTTTTATAAAGACATAAATGATTCGTCATTAATGGAATCTTTAAATATAGAGGATCCAAGTAAACAACTTAAGGGTACGTTGTTAAACAAAAGAAAAACATAAGTCTCTTTGGAAAATACTAGTGCAACGAGTGTTCCATCAAAAATTCCTAAGCTACAGGCAAATATTTCAACTTTATTTTATTCCAAACCATTATTATTTACGGACAATTCAATGGGTCCATGGATTTGCATAGTTAGTAGTAAATTAAGTAGCAATAATGGAAGATATAACACAGTTTCGACTTCACATAAATTCATACAAAGCGGTGTTCAGTATAAAAATATAGAACATTTTGGTCGATCACAAGTAAATCTTTCATAGTAAAGAGCAAGCGAACAGTTTCATTTTAGACACTCCAACTCAGAACAGATTAAGCATCACAGCAAAATTTCCCAAAATTGTTGGTTCAACGCTCCGCAGTAATATACGGAATACCAATTGATGTAACAACTCAAGAGATTCTAGATAATACACAATGCGAATATGCAATTTTAGGCGTTCAATGTCTTAAGAAAAAGATACATCGCAATAGTGGTAAAGTTACTTTAGTTGATACAAAATTAGTGGAATTTACTCTTGAAACATAAAACCTTCCTAGTCATATCATAGTATACGAGAAAGATTCTCAGTTCAACCAAAGATACGTAAATTAAAACAATGTGAAGTCTTATACTTTTCGACATACTGGAATTCAGTGCAAGGGTAAAAGAGTGCAAGGTCTGTCGAGAGCTAGTTGACGATAGTCTTGCACTGTTCCAGCTAAATGTATAAATTGTAAAGCAACCGATTATTCAACTTGTTATCCAATGTGCAAGGAACTTATATTTCGAAACACCGTATGAAAACATATCTTATAAAATAGATGGTGGGAGAGTTAACTGAATGAAGAACGTGAGAGAAAAGACCGATGAAACACACGCACACGGAGTTTATCCAACACAAACTCACTTGACACAAGCAGGGATTGAAAGGAGAACGCTACGAATCAGAGATAGAACTCTACCACTGAACCACAACATCCTCAGTATCCTTTCAAACTGTTCTGTGCGTAGATGGACGACATTTTGAGTATATCTTGTAGCCTGAAATACGTTTGGTACAGACACAACCATGCTGTAATAATTTCTAAAACGTATGATATGTTCGTAAGGTGTTAGTAAAGTGTTAACACACATTGAAAAGTTTTAATTGGAATTGTTTATTCAATATTTCTCTTCCACATGTCGTTAACCACATTGACATAATTTATTATGTTTATCCGATTAACCTTTTACCATCTAGAACCGTCCAATTAGCGAAGTTTTAATTATACGTATGCTACTTATTATGTTAAAACAAAAATAAAATGTTTTGCCGATGGAGTTCCCAATAAGATCCCACTGTTTTAATTATGTAACTCTACAGGGAATCTATGGTCTTTCTAATGGTGCAAGTCCCATATCCGCCTCTAGTGTTCCTCCTGAGATATTCATGGTGTTATGTTGCAAGGTCAACACCATTATTTAAAATGATGTAAAAACAAAAAAAAACTGCATTGTAGATGGACCTCCGTCCAAGAACCCACTGTTTTTATTACATCATTCTATAAGAAATTTTCTGCTCTTTCCAATGATACAAATCCCATATCTGCATCTGGTGTTCCTCTTGAGATATTCATGGTATTATATTGCAAAGGCAGCTTAATTATATATTGTAGTGTCCCCAATATATATTTTCTTGCAATTTGAATTGTTTATTTCCTTCTTCACTTGCAAATTACAATTGAACTTTATTTTTGTTTGTTATCTAAATGTTAACTCTAGAAAGAAACCAAAAGTTCATTTCTTTTTTACTTTTCTTTTCAACATCAGGTAGAATTTCAGAACACACATAAAGGACTATAATTCACTTTCGTTCTGTCCTTATCGACTCATCTAAGGAAGAAAAGGAACCCTTCTTCTTTTATATTTTTGATGTGTTTCTTTGAACTAGCATCGAAGAGCAAAAATCATAATTTTATTTCAGATTTAATATACCCATTTTCATTCATATAGTCAAAGACATTTTAGTCACATTTGGTTTCGGTATAAGTTACATATGGAAAAGGACAAACATAACAAAAAACTGAAATCAACCCTTTCCCGGGAATATAAATTAAAGCTTTCTCAGAAATGATATTTTTTACAAACTTCCTTTATAATGCAACGTTTGTGTTTTTTGTTTCTTTTTCATTCTGTATATCTAGTGTTAGAATAACTCTTGGCAGAGGAAAATAAGAATGTAAATGTCACACTGGAGGAAAAGTCCAAATTTATATTTTTGTGTGGTTTATATTTTTCTATGTTGCATACAAAACAGAGATTCGTTGAGAAAAATATAAGAATAGATATGTATCGTTTATATGTTACAAGTGTCAACCATACAGAAATTGTATTAGCAAAATTCTTTTATCTGTGAATTTCTTGTTCTGAGTGTAACCAATGTATCATCGTACAATAGTAAGATGTGAATCAAATTTACATTTCCCATATTGTTATGTTCCAAATATGTAAAAGCTGACAGTAAGACAGGTGGGCATGTTAAACACATTTGAAATTCAAGACACATAATCCCAAAATTCCAAAACCTAATTTCCCACGAGAAAATTCCTACTACTCTATGCCTAAGGCAAGACTGGCCGAATCAAGGAATACTTTCACACTACCGAATGAGGACCGTCCAATGATCATAAGTGGAAGTTACAGGAGTATGAGGTTTTTGATCTATTTTCCCTGGATCCTCAGGAACCAACGAATGTCAAAGTGAGTAGGAACACCCGAGCTCTACCTCAGTGACGTCACCACGAATCAATGCGTCTAAAATAGAATTCTAACTACCCAGTTATTGGATAATTGAAGAAACAAAGACCAACGAGATCCGCCTTAAAAGGTATATCTCGCTCTATACGAGAATATCGTCGAGCTCGAGAAAACGGTACAATAAAAGATGAGACTTGGAGATTCTCAAGTCAAAGATCAGTCCACCACCAGACACAATCATGTAACCTTAAGCGAGTCCTTCTTCCTCCTGCGCTAGAATCATCTCCCTTCTCTCTCTCCAAAACTCCAAGCGATTCCTTCTGACTTCTCTGATGAATTTTACATAAGAAACACCTAATCTTGTCCTTTACAATTCAAAACGCACAACTTAAAAAAATAAATTTCAAATGGGTGTATCTTGATAAAGTGTCGGTCGCGGCAACATTTGATGACAAAACTTGCCGTTTTTGAATCGCTGTAACTCTGGATATGGATGACTTAGAAACCTGTTACTTGGAATTTGAACTAAGAATCCTTCCGAGAATCAATGTACCAAATTTCATCAAAATCGGAAACTACTGATTACATGACATTTGGCATGGAATAACCCAGTACACAGCATATGGGGGCACTCTGAAATAAGGATGTTGTTGTATCTGACGTTTAGTGTTGTGCAATATGTTTTATTGATGCTATTTGCTGTGCTTACTGTGGAACCACCTCACTATAGCATCCTGGCGTGCAGCTGGCTGAATGAACATTTCCCTAATTGTTGGATTAGGAAACGAGGGGGAGTATATCCCTCTCGGTCTCCCTATCTTACATTTTTTTTTGTGAAGGTGTATTACAAAAGTCAGTTACAGTTGATGAATTGAGTAGATAACATCGTACTAGCATGTGCAAACATTTCCGTGGATCTGTGGACCAAAGTGTGATTATCAGTTCGTGACAAAGTTGCCATTTGTCTGGAAAGCAATGATTCGCTATTTGAATACTTGCTATGAATTTTGTACAATTCTACGACGACATACTGCTCCTTCAAACTGTGTCTGTTTGTATATGGATCAAGTTCAATAAACGTAGATCAACAAATCATACACTGTTGCGCCCTTACTTTGGAACACCTTGTATATTATGTTGTAGAACGTCAATGATATTATCTACTCAAGCCCCTACAGTTAAGGTCTTAGTAATAGTTTCCCAGACGCCAGTTCATGATATAATCAGTGCTCGAAATGGAAATATAGAAGTGATGGTATATTTCGGAAGTAATAACGTCAGCTATACCGCTTTACGTCTTTTAAGGTAGGAAACGAATGCAGGACAAAGACGAAGGAGACGGATACAATTTCGTGGCAGTATTAAGGAGGAGAAATCGTATGCTAAGACAAAAAGGAAAGCGCGAGATCGAGATTAGCAGAGAGGACTTATAACCTGCCACTGTCATCAGAATGCTAATGATGATAATGGAGAAAATACATTAAAGACACAAAAGTCAGCCATAGATGAACCTGAACTAATTAAGGACATAGTGGAGCATTCGGGAGATCCTGAGTTCGATACTAGCGACTGACTATACTGACTGAAGTTTTCCTCGTGGTATCATCAGCTTAGGCCCTGTCCGACTTCTTCCCACACTCTATCCCGGCCTGAGCCACAGATGTTTCAAGTCCATAAATAAATTCAAAATCAAAAGGACGTAATATATTTCAGGACCTTCCTTTTTCCTAGAGGTTGTAAACAAAACATACAAATTCTCCAAACTTTTTCAGGAATAAATTAAAATTAAAATTACACAGAAAAACACGAAAAAGATGGTTTGAATCCCAGCACTGTATGGGATCAGATGCAAGGTCCAGATCCTTCTCTGGTCAATAATCGCAACTACAATTCATCACTATTTAGGTTGAATAGAATGAAATCAGACATGGCCATCGAAACCTTTGAGTGAGTCAATTTCGAAATACAGTTAATTTTCGAGTTTTTTAAACTTTCACAGGCACCCAACAGGATTTTGGCGGACCTAGAAGGATGCCTTTTCCTATGAACCCTTCAACATCAGAAACAAATAAATAATTTTGTTTGTAAAGAGCTTTTCCTTGAATGGTCCGTAGGATGAGATTGTGAAATAAGCCCTCACCGTCCTAGGTCTACATTGCACCGAGAGAAGAGATTAGTAACTTGTAGCTGGGTTTTCTTCCAATGCGATGATCCCCTTCCCATCAAGTACAATATCATCCACCTAGTTAGGAGCAGCCGGCTGCACCGATGAGAAGACGCATTGAGTTGTCTTAGAAATACTTCGTAGATCCTCTTGTGACCTACCCCAGGGAATAGGGCATCAAGGAATGCAGAAAGTACTCTCGCTGACAATTCAGAACGCCTCCTGTTCGGAACGGGGTAATTCCGAACATCAAAAACATTTCTTAGTATCGACTTTGTGTATTGTTAATACTAAGGGTCATATTTATGAATCACTCCCACGAGATGGGTGATTCCCAGGAGCATTAAAATGATATGCTTCTGGGAGCCACCCACCATAGGAGTTATTCATAAATATGGCCCTAAATCATGTGAGTAAAACCATTATTTAAATTATAATCATGACAGGCCAAAAATTACTAAGTATAAAACAAAATTAACAATAACAATTCCATTGTCAATTTTAGGTTATTAAATTTTGTATTATAAAACATGTCATTAATTGCTTTATTAAACAATTTTCAGTATATAATTGAACAATGACACTAGCTTCTAAACATATTAAAATAAGACACTACAAAACTAATCCCCGGTAGAATTGAGAACATTGCCGGAAAAAGGGCACATAGATCAAAAATGCATTTTCTGTAAACAGCTGGTAAAGATTTACGTTCAATGTTACCAAGTTTTTTATTTATATCGTTGATACCAGTAAAGAGCATAGAATCAGGTTTTAAAACTATTAACTAACCTGATAGAATTCAAAATTTGCATGAAAATATAGTGAAAATTGTGTATGTATGTTATGTGCCCTTCTTCGGCAATGAAAGATTTCATGGTGATTAGGTTGAAGAAAGGAAGCAAAAACAATTCTGAGCATAGTAGATATTTAACACAAAAGAACATTGAAAAATGACAATAACAATAGCTTTGTTAAATTGCCTCACCAAATATTTCTTCTAATCTCTTCGTTCTTGAGATTGAATGAAACCAATCTGCTAGTCGCACTTAAAAAGTCAATGTTTGGGAACCCATTGCACAACCTAAACAACTTGAGCTAGAAAAACGAAATTTGGTATGATGGTACATCATCACCAGTATATTAAGAAAATATTACAAAATGTTGAAAAAGTCGCCTTCTTGGATCCCAAATGGCTGCCAAAATGAATTTTTCATAAAATACGCAGGCTAAATGACTGAAGACAGAAAAACGAAATTTGGTATGACGGTACATCATCACCAGTGAGTTGCGAAAATATTACAAAATGTCTCCAAAGACGTCATCTTGGATCCAAAATGGCGGACTCCAAAAATTCATTTTCAACACCGTTGAGCTAGAGATACGAAATTTGGCATAAAGGCATATTGTAAAGAGTAGTTTAGGAAAATATTACATTTTGAAATAGTCGCCATCTTGGATTCAAAATGACCAAAAACATTTTCCATTCCGTTTGAGCTAGAGATACGAAATTTTTCCATAAAGGTGTATTATCAAGAGTAGTTGAGAAAAATATTACAACATTTTGAAAAAGTCGCCATCTTGGAATCAAAATGGCCACCCAAAACATTTTCCACACCGTTCTAGATATGGCACTTATTTCTCCCATTCACTTTCAATCGAAAAGAACGCCTTTTTCCCGGTGACGGGTAAATTCACTTGTTTAAATGTGTGCTCTGCCTAGACCAAAGTTTCTGTCGCACTGTGTAGATGATTGGCCTCTGACGGAAAACATGTAAAGAAGCTCTACCTTAAACACATTGCTGAACCATGAACAAAACTTGATCATAGTCGAGTTGAGGTTTTGTTTGCCAGCAGGATCCGAAACCAAAACTACAGTTTTCACTTGCGGAAACTTTTCTATAGATATTTATTTCTACCAAGCTAACTAATAGAGATATTGACTTGAAAATTGCTGGATATGTAGAAAAGAACATGGAGGATCGTTTAAAACGATTACCGGGAAAAGGGCACATAGGTCTATGTGCCCGTTTTCCGGCAATATCCTCAATTTTGTCCGTTTTCAGAGCCAACTTGATGTAATGTTCTCAAGCGTGAAACGTTGGGGCGTAATCCGCACCTAAGATGTTCCTATCAATATGTAGTGTTGACAGAACAACACAAAATGATCGAAAATAGCTTTTTTGAGTTAGTATATCCCAGGGGTGGATTTCGGTTTCATTTTTGGGCCTGGTCCACTGCTTAGCGGAGTTATATACTGCTTGGAAGGGGAAGAATTATATGGCTAGCGATTAGAGGGAGAAATGGGACAGTTCCCCCACTTTCTAGCGCATTCAATGGATACAGAAATTAAGCATTAGAAAGCTTCAAAACAATGGCAGGATAGCTTATTCAGTCTCTAGTATTTTTTGTCGCTCACTGACCATACTACCAAAAATGTTCATTTATTAGGAGTTTGTGCGTGCCTTACTTTCTCGATTATTATGAGATGTTACAAAATTACAGAAGAGAAACGCTTTGTGAACAATAGACATATATTGTTACAACATCAATTAAAAGATATGCAAAATAACGTACTAATTTACAAAAAAAAAGCTATATATAAAGGAAAAAAGGCAATTATTTTAAAACATTTTTCAAGGAAGAAATAATTTGGAATAACCTAAATACTATTTTATTTAAAAGAAAATATCTACCCTAATGGAGAAAAAAAGCACGCCATTGCACTGTACTGAGAAATTTACAAATTATAATTGGATAACAAAGCATGCTCTCCATATATTATAGAACTATGATCTCGGGGGAACCGAGAGTTTAGTGTGCTTGCTTTCTGTGCGCGTGGTCACATGGGTTTAATTTCTGTAACTGTCTATTCTACAGAGTGGTTCGCAGGCCACTTTACCATAAACAGTGTTCTATTTGTCGGAGACTTTCCTCGGTTGTTGTTTGCGAAAATAAACACAAACAGGGATAAAATCTTTGTATTTCTACACAAACAGGTAATAGGTGAACACTTACAAGCGACAACTAGTTTTAGGATTCCCCCTTCGTAATTTCTAAAAAATCGAACACTGCCAAAAGCTCTACATCCCGTCCTCAGGAGCTCACCAGCTCGTATAGGACGTTAATAAGAATTCACTCATATTGAACTGCACTGCTATATTGTCGGTTAATTCTAACGACCGGACTGTCCGAGAGTTAAAAAGTCTGTACCCTAGGGCATTCAATATTATAAAAACAAGGAGAGAAACCTAGCAGTCGTTGGTCAGTTGGTAGTGCGTTGGCTTAGCAATCGGAAGGTCCTCGGAAGGAGCCTAGCATCTGTCCATCCTAACTGAGGTTTGTCCTCAGTCATATCAGCTAAATGTCTGGATGGTACCTAAGTAGTATCAACACACCCTCATACTCCACATTTGCATATTTTAATTATTAAACACTTGGTTATTGCATGAATTTCTATAGACGACACGCAAATCTACTCCGTGGATTGACAGCTCGCTATTTGAGACACTCACCCTTGAATGAATCTATAAAACAAGTTGAGAGAAGAGTTTCTTAAACGAAAAAATATAGACGACCCACAAACATACTCCATGATTTAATTACGCATTAATTAAACACTTGGTTATTGCATGAATTTCTATAGACGACACGCAAACGTACTCCCCCTGAAGGCTTTTGGACGTAGAGAAAGAATATAGAAAAAAATTAATTAGTTTTGAAAATAAAAGAGACAAAGAGTTGAAGAAACATTTTTAATTTCTGATCCAAACCACACAACGCGGTTGAGTCCCTGAGGGCTGAAAGTTAATTTAGTTTAAAAAGAAAAAAAGGAAAGAGTTGGTTTTTTCTTCGCGACCCGTTTACCAGACAATACAACTGGAGATAATGAAGTCATTGCCTAGAGGCCAACACCAATTTAGTTGAAGAGAAAAAAAGCAGAAAGGCTAGAGATTAATATTTTTTTGAAAACGAAATAAAAAATGAAATTATTATTGTCGACAATGAGACATAAATGTAAGATACTTCAAGTACTTGTGAATATTAAGAAGATCTAGGAACATTGTATTGGCAGTAACATTGTTTGATATAATTTTAGTTAGGGTTGATGCTTGATTGAAAGAATTATAAACACAGATTTTGCGTATTAAAATGTAATTTGACTAAACTTGTGCTGAAAAGCTTCCAAAGACCTTAGTAAATTACAGAAAGGTAACGAACACGAAAAGAATCATTGAATATAAGTTGGAATTGAGATATGCAGAAATATAAACACCGATTTTGCATAATAAAATGTAATTTGACTGTTTTGCTGACTTGTGTTGAAAAAAAAGAATGTCATTGCGGCAGATCCAATGGTTAAAGTTTAAGTTGTTGCAACTGTTAGATTTTATTACCTTGCGGCAGATCCACTGTTTAAAGTTTAAGTTGCTCCAAGTGTGAGATTTTGTTACCTTGTGGCAGCTCCAATATTTAAAGTTTAACTTGCTCCAAGTGTCAGATTTTGTTACCTTGCGGCAGATCCAATATTTAAAGTTTAACTTGCTTCAAGTGTGAGATTTTGTTACCTTGTGGCAGATCCACTGTTTAAAGTTTAAGTTGCTCGAAGTGTGAGATTTTGTTACCTTGTGGCAGCTCCAATATTTAAAGTTTAACTTGCTCCAAGTGTCAGATTTTGTTACCTTGTGGTAGATCCATTGTTTAAAGTTTAAGTTGCTGCAACTGTTAGATTTTGTTGCCTTGTGGCAGATCCAATGGTTAAAGTTTAACATTAAGGTTGTTGTGGTATAGTGGTGATATTACTGAAGATAATACTTGGACGGGTATTGAAATATTTGACTAATGCTGACTGATAAATACATATGTGAAGACTTTAGTTGTTTGTTTTAGGAATAATGCTGATGGCAGAATGTCGTCTTATGACATAATTATATATTGAACTAACACACATTTGGACGTCTACTAGATCGTTTGTTGTATCTTATTGAAACTAATGTGAAATATACGGATTTTTGAAGCTAGGAAACGTGCTTACTTTAGTTGGACCTTTGAACTGAAGAAAGGCTTTCATTGAGTTACTGCTGATATACATTTGGACGTCTACTAGACCGTTTGTTGTATTTTATTGAAACAAATGTGTAATATACTGGTTTTTGAAGCTAAGAAAGCGCTGGTAAATTGCACAAATCTTGAATATAACATGGTATTGACATATACAAGAACTGACACACAAACAAGAACCTATTGTACTGAATAAAATGTAATTTGACTAAATTTGCATAGAAAAGCTCCCGAAAGCGCTGGTAAATTACAGAAAGATAGCATACATGAGCAAAATTATTGAAAATCGTTGAGATATACAGAAAATGAGATAAAAGAATATGTGATTTTACTGAATAAAATAAAATTTGACTAAACTCGAACTGAAGACCTTCCGAAAGCGTGGGTAAATTTGAAAAGGTTTGAATGCAGGACGTAAACCTCATGACGAAACGTGAATGTTGTATATACTGGTTTTGAAGCTAGGAAATGTACTTATTCTGGTTTTGCCTTTGATTTTTAAAAAGTCGCCATTTTATAACTAATATGGCCGACATAAAATCTATTTTGCACATCGCTTGAGCTACAGAACTGAAATTTTATATGAACACGTATTGCCATTATTAGATTGAAGAAATTTAAGAAAAGTTTTTATAAGTCGACATTTTTAAACAAATATTGCCGTGGAAATGACGTTTTAATAGAATACAGAGCCTAACCGGCTAGACCTAGAAACTTCAAACTTGGTAGAAACGTTGATTACTGCAAGAGAATTGCAAACATATGAGAAAACATTTTATAAGTCACCATCTTTAAACAAATATGGCCACCGAAATGATTTGTTGAAGGGATACACAGTCTAAACGACTAGACCTAGAAACTTGAAACTTGGTAGAAACGTTGACTACTGGAAAAGAATTACAGACATACGAGAAAATTGTACAAAAGTCGCCATTTTTAAACAAATATGGCCGCCGAAATTATTTTTTGAAGGAGTATGCAGCCTAAACTGCTAAGTATAGAAACTTCAATCTTGGTAGAAACGTTGATCAGTACAAAAGAATTACGAAAATGTAAGAAGTTTTTGGAGAAGTTGCCATTTTAAAACAAATATGGCGGGCGAAAGAACCATTTTCCATACCGTTTCAGATAGAATCCTAAAATTTGGTATAAAGATGTATCTTGACGAGTAGATTACGAAAATGTAAGAAGTTTTTGGAAAAGTCGCCATCTTTAAATAAATATAGTGCACGAAAAAAATCATTTTGCACATCACTTAAGATAGAAACCTGAAATTTGGTACAAAGATATAGTTTGACGAGTAGATTACGAAAATGTAAGAATATTTTTGAAAACTTTGCATTGGTGGTGCTAGATAAAATATTTATTGAAGATATCTAAGAATGGATATTGCTGTCAACGCGAATGAATTAAAGAAATACGTTATTCATGGAACATTTATGGTATTTGAGTCGTGCAAATGTGCTTTAAACCATTTGTCTTTGCTTATATTTTATTGGACAAACTGATAATGAGACAGTACATTGTGATTAGTGAACAAATTCTATAAAGATGGCCAACAAGGGGAGTCGAACCTAGGTGCTGATGAAACTGTACATACAGTTAGTTTGCGAATGTTGTACTAAAAAGTTAGTTGTGATTAAATAATAACCATCATAGACCATTGGAAACCGTTATTGCCATTAACATGTATAGCATGCTATAAGCATACTCCTATGGACACAGCTCAGCACAACTGCATTGACATTTGTAAGGATCTAAGGGAGAAATTGCGTAGGGAAACTAC
>JAGDQP010024764.1:702-27593 GCA_022664845.1 Lepisma saccharinum
GGTATATTTTACAAGGGTAAGTTAACATGTAGGAAACTTCTATGTTACTTCCGTCGATACACGATGAATGAAGTGGACACCGTAATTAATTTCGTAAAAGAAACAATTTACAATGTTTCAGCGTATCAGCTTTCCTTCTAAAATGATGTCTGTCTTGTTTTTTTTCCTAAGCAATTGCAAATTTTATAATCGCAATTGCCCCTTTTTCCCCACATGCTTTTCTGCACAAGTAAGACAGAAACGAAATTGTAAAGAAAGTATGAAAGATTTTGTTTTTCACGCTCTCTGCAATGTCCTCTCCACCAAATGTCTCGTTCTTTTGTATGACTTCTAGAGCTCGTTTTATTTCCACATAGTTTGATAATGTTACATTTATAATCTGAACTTATCCTCCTCAACATATAGATGCAATTGTACTACAGCCATGACACACACTACTACTTAAAAAAGATTTTCTTCTTAGTACTTATTCCGTACCTGTGCAGCTACAACAGTTACCTTCTACACCACTTAACACAAGCAATATCACAGCACTGACTTGGTTTACTGAAGTGATTAATGCCACTGGCATCATGTAATTTTATTGTTGATCTTGTAAAAGTTTCGGCATCAAATTTCGCGTTGTTATTAGGTCTACGTTAAGTAAAGACTCTTTTAAATGACCATCTGCCAAATACCTGACAACAATTATTGTTATCTCGAGTTCAATCCTTTAAAAGCATAAACCATGAGATATCCATACCTTCAGTGTCATTTGCAACCACTTCTGCTATGATGTTAATAATCTCATTGTGTATGTAGTTAAGGAGAAATAAGATGTGCTGCGGATTTTTTTTTTTTTTTTTTTTTTCAGAACGATAGCAGCACATTCGCCGAGCGTTTTAATTACTTATCAAAATTTACTCAAAACAGTTTCGCACACAAATCCATTTTAATGTATCCTTCATCGGCATAGTCTCCAAAGAAAACTAGTTCAATATGTCTAAAATCTGAGTAACTTCCACTACAGGTTTAAAACAATATCGATGCTTTTCCAGTAAATTATCATTAACCATAGTTGAATCCCCACACACAGAAACCTGAATTTCTTTTTCTTCTACATTCTTCTGGCTTCAATATGGGATTCAGTTTACTCATGTCTTGGAAACTCATACAACCACAGTCCATAGCATTGTTCGTTTCGATAATTTTCTGTGAATGCTGCTGCTTTCGATAATGTGCAACACTGGACTGAAACGACCGTTTGCGACTTGTTAAAACAATGTCTCTTTTCCTTCGAACTGTGTGCGTAAATTCATACACAAATTCCCTAAGCTTTTCACGTTTACCATGATATTATTTTTTTTCAAATTCCCTGAGTTCTTAGTATAATGGAATATCTAAGCATCTTGTACATTATTGGTATTTCACAAGTGAAAAAAGAGAATTTTAACAAACTGAAAAAAATTCGGTCAGCAGTGGGAATCGAACCCACGACCTCCGCCTTGCCAGGGCAGTGCTCTTACCAACTGTGGACACGTTCGCTTCATAAATTTCCCTGAGTTTTCCAGATTTATTAAATTCCTCGTGTGTTCCAGGTTTTAATGGGTGGTTTCCCTGTTAGCTTTTATGGTAGGACAAACAACAGATATGAAGCCTCATAGCTAGCATTAAAACTTGGTTCGAATGTCCCAACCATGCCATCCTCCTAGTTAATTTTTGTCAGTGCAACCACTAATTCGATCACGAGAATCATACATTTTCATTTTGATAAGATTGAAAGTTATCTAAAAACCAAAAAAGTAGTTTCCCTCCTTATCTCTGGCATTATCGCGAAACACGTTCAAGAATGAAAATGCGTCGGACTAGAGCGAATACGTTAATCCTTAGTCCTAACTGTTCATTCTCACAACAAAGTATAACATGTTAATTGGCAATAATCATTATGTTAAAATTAGCTGCAACAATGACTCAATCAAAACGAATAAAAATGCCGTTTCCAAGAATCAGATGCGCAAAGGATGTGATACAGTACGAACGTAGGTAAAAAGTCAAGAAAGTGAAAAATGTCTAAAAGCGCATCTTTACCATCCAAAATTAAGAAAAATAAAAATGATGAAGTATGGCAATTCTTTCCAAACAACAAAAAGACGCAATCTTACACTACGTCTCTCATAATTAATCAAAATGAGAAAAGTGAATCTTCGGCAAATTTCCAACAACGTATGTTAAGCAGTGAACATCACAGAAGAACATTTTTACAACAGTGGCGCCAACGCAGTGCAAGGTGGTTACACATTAGATGTAGAGCAGTGCTTAATCGTACGAGAAACAGGAGAAACCCTATTGCAGTATCAGGAGAGGTACGTAAACACATCTACCCCCAAGCATCACCAAACTGCATCTCAGAAACGAAGAACAAACTGTTGATTTAGTCCAAAGAAGAATGAGAAGACAACTAAAAAACACACGGCTCAAGGCCCTACTACGTCACTCAAGGATTTATTGATGTCGATCGTCAATATGTTCGTATCAATAAGAGGAGAAACACTGTTGGATCTTATCTAAAAACATGACCCAGCTTCTGACCCACGCAATTCGAAGATCAACTGATACCATTCGTGTTTTCAGAAAATCTGCAGCTTTACTTCAGCCTCACCGAGAATTCCTTTGGCGTAGATGGAATTGATACAACAGGCAGAAGAGTCTATATCTCAATTGTCCATGATATGAAGATCTAGGTTGGATGTACGATTTCTCAAGTATGGCAATGTCTCCTTATTAACACTGATTGAGTGGAAGATAGAAGATGGGAGGATAGATATCAAGATCCACCCAGTCACCAGAGACAGAAACCATATTCAAGACCTGTGTCATTGGACAGCTGTGATAATAGTCTTTGATATAGAGCAAAATCTCCTGGTCAAATGCGTTGTGGCTAAGAAGCTAGGTATGTTTCGTTATTGGACAAATCTATTAAACACACGAGTCAGTATATCAGAGCGAACACAACCAGCATCATCTTCAGGTAGATTATGTCGTCGAGAATTGTCAATACGCCACTGGTTCCTATCTTGTGTCAGGTGGATTGATCGAAGATGCAGAAGAACCTTTAGGAGCTGAACGGAATTAGTTAAAACGAACGGAAATCTGACATAAGCATAAAATGCACAATTATGATTGTAATAATCACTGTAATAGGAAGCTGGAATAACACTGCGCACTGAAGCAGTGTAGGGAGAGAGAGAGAGAAAGAAGATACATCTAGGAGTAAACAAACCAGTGCAAAACAACCTATAAAAGCCGAAGTATACATAAACGAAGATCTGACAGGCATAAAATGCACAAATGTGATATTACAGTAGATACAATACGATGCTGCAATAACATCAACGCACTGTAAAGGAGAGAGAAGATAACAACCAGTGCTAGCGAATCTCCCAACATCTCTGGCACCAGTTTTCCATCTCGTATCAAGGGAGATCTTTTCTTTTATTCTTTAATTTACTTATCTTTTGATTGCTCACTTCTGGAATAATTTTTGCATTGTATATCAACAAAATGGTCAAATCAACAAGTGGAATTTAAAGAAAGGAAACACTTTGGATAGTCAACATATACAATTTTATATCATGTTCCAAATGAAAACTTGTAGTGGTAGTAATTATAGTTGCATTTCATTTGGAAGCTTATAGAAAATTAATTTATTTTGTTATAAATTCATTAATACCACTTTTACGAAATGTAAGAAAATTTAAAGTCTACTAAACCGTTTGTTTCTCGTATTTAATTTTTTTAATATCTACATGAAATATGTGAAGAGGAGCTCATATTCCAGAATCAACGCCATTATTATTATTATCCCTCTTATATTATAAGCGGGATTATCGTATTAGACAATCTTCTCGGGCTTGGAGATTTAACTAATAAGGTCTATTTAGATTTTTCATGTAGGGGTAGGATAGAGTATTACTTAATACCAGATTTTATTGATGCTATATTATATTCAAGCATGGAAATCTGAAAACAAGTTTTTTCGGAGTTGGAGAGAGTTTGTAGAGTCGGGACAATGGTGTTGTTCAGCACTGGTTTATGTTCCCTTACCTGTCGGCCGGACTCTCGAAGTCAAAACCGAGAAGGGATAAACAGATGCAGTACATTATTCAAACAGAAATAGTTAATCGAATCTCGCCAGAGGAAGAAGCAAACATAATAGTTATCACTATTCACTACTGAAGCACTCGTCTATCGAAAGAAAGTTTAAATGAACAATGTAAGATGTAATTGATATGTGCCTAGCGTCTCATAATGGGATATGACGGGGAATGTAATCTCAAATAAGGCAATTCTGAATGTATCAAATAAATCATGAAAATTACATCACAAGTTACGCACCTAAGCATTTCATCTTAGGTAATTTAATGAATTTCTTACATTATCTATTTCTGTGCACAATTCGTAACTTTTCCCATAGAAGAAAAAACCCTAACAGACCGAAAACATGCTCTAAAAAAATGTTCCCGAAGATTTCTTTGGTGTTCTCATTTAATAAATATATTTTAGTGCCAGCTACTGTCCTCACTCATGCCGAAAAGTTCAATTATTATTTGCAATACGTAATCATTGAAAAGTATTATGATTGTTCATTACGTGCAATTAGACTCATAGAAAATGTTCCCTAGCGGCTGTAGCACTGCTGGTAGAGCCTTGACTTCGCATTTAGGAGCTTCTGCGTTCGATACCAGCAGCAGATCATCCTGATAGATTTTTTTCTGTCATACCAGGCAAATGCCGGGATGGTAGCTTCAACTTAAGATCCTGGTTACCTCTTTTGCACATCCTTTCCCCATCCCTATTTCGGCCTTAGTCATACGTGCCTAAAGGACATAAATTCAAATCAAAACAAATAACTCAAAACTACTTTTCACGGATTGTATTTACAAGAAAAGCATCTTTATAGTAAATGAGCTGATTTGTTGAACTATAGAACATTTTTTTTTCTTTTAAGTCGTTAATGAATCGAAGGTTACAAATGCGGATGAATTAACATGGCGGATGGAATCTTTTTCAGAGTTCGAAATTTTCACAATCTAGCAAAACAAAGCTAGTACACAATTTATGAAAAGAACGTTTTAAATCTACCGTACACGCCTGTGTAAGGGAATCACTTTTTTCCTGATTTTTACAACAAATTTCAAAGGTAGATGGATCCATTACACGAGACTTTTAAATCAGCTTTTTCTACTACCTTTCCTGGACGGTGATTTTGACCTTAAATTTTAAGAGAGTGGTCATGAAAGGTAGGTTTTCCTTTATGGGGTATTCACGCAAGTTGTTGATAAAAAAAACACTCGTAGCTTAAAGCCGGCAGTGCAATTAGCAAATTTTCCCATCTTTACGTTAAAGAAAACAAACAATTTTATCAGTTCAATACCGAATGGAGTAATTAACTGCTTCTTGTGTGACCTGGACCCCTTTTCTCTCGCGGATATCTCTAGTTATAGGTCACACAACAAGGCCATCAGTTCTTCGCCCTCCTCCCACGCACACTCATCTCTGCCAAGTGAGTCATATTACCTGTTGCTCTTCTCGGCCTTGAACCTGGGTTGTCGAAGAGGGGGAGGGGCAAGAAACAGACAAATTTGTAACGAGAATGGAAGACAGGTATTCCTATGAGAGATGCTTATAAAATGTTATGTGCCACTAGCGGTGTACGAAAGCCCCAAGTCAATTCCGGAATTCCGACATTCCACAATCACATAATTTATCATTCCGGTTTCAAAATTCACATTTAACTTCTGGAATATTCCAGAGTTCAGAACTCTTCATTCTGGATTTTTCCGGCATTTCAAGAATTCCAGAACCAAAAAACTTGGCCTCTCTCTTCTGGAAACTGAACAAAAATGTATGAATGTTATGGAATTTCGAACACATTCGTTATAACACCCTCCGTTTGAAACCTTTCAAATCTCTCTCTCTCTCTCATATATCTTATTCCAAGCGAAGGTGAATGATCTTCGACACTGCTATTCCTTTCGGCCTTGTTTGTAAGGTTAGTTTAGTACTGAAACAGCGGAGCAAGATAATGGAAAAATGTGAACGAAAAACAAAGGTGTGTGTGTGCATGTGTACGACATTCCGGAATTCCGACTTTGGAACATTTAGGCATTTCGAAATTCTGACTTTTCGATACTTCCTTCAATATTTACAATTTCTTCTACGTTTTACACTTTCGAATACCGCGAAACCTATTTGGCTGGGTATTACAGTTAGCACGCATTAGCTAGTATCGTAATCTGCCACTTGATGGCAGCACTAGGCAGAGACGAAACAAACCACTTACACTACACCACGGCGTATTTCCGGTGATAATGTTAAGTGCGTCGCACGCCTGGACAGATCCTTGCAATTCTTCCAAATTGGCGAAATGGCAAATCTTCAGGTGCTGATGCACAATGGGCTGCACGGTTTCCTGGGTGAGTCCCGCGGTCGGCTCCATTTTTGAAAATAAGATGCATCTACTATACTGTATGAGCCTCTCCATTTTGGTGATGGTGGTAGGGACTGTCACATCCACTGTCCGATCTGTACCTTTCCAATTCTTTGTTGGCGTGCAGCTTTCTTTCCAGCCTTCCACCATGAAGAACATAGTTCCTTTTGTGATGCTGCATGTTCTCCACACAATGATACTACGAGCGTGTGAATCTCTGCGATACTGAAACCCTCTTTCCAGAAACCACGTCGTCCAGCGGTGTCTTTACTGTTCGCTCCCTACGTTCTACAGTTGCGCGGGATATGCGCCGTTCCGTACGTGGTTTGGCCCACCTCTGTCTAGTGCTGGCATCAGATGGCAGATGACAGTACTAGTAACCGGTAACTACAATACTCAAGACAAATGATCGACCGCGAGTTTCGGGATATTCAAATATGTAAATCAACAGGATATTATGGAAGGGTTCCCCACTCATTTGCCAAGATCAAATTCCCTGACTTTTCCAGGTCACTACTCAGAAATTTCCAGGTACCCCATTTTGTGTATATATATATATATATATATATATATATATATATATATCATAATTTCATGGGAAAATAAAAATCATAGTTGCATGAAAATAAAGATATATCAAAATATTTCACTGTATTCTTTTCTTAAATTGCTTCATGGTTGGCACATTAGCCTCCAAGTAATCTCAAAAACGATCTAACATTAAATGCCTGCTGTAGCTAAATGAACTTCAAACAATAAGCTATCAAATTCCCTGATTTTTCCAGGTTTTCACACATTTTAGTGAAATTCCCCGACTTTTCCAGCACTTTTTAGTGCTAAGCTGGATGCCCTGACTATTTAAGGTTTTCCAGGTGAGTGGGAACCCTGCATGGTGTCTACTAATTTTGTGACTGGATATTTTCTGAGATTTCTGGGTTTTCCATGATTTCTTTTTTCAAATTCCCTGAGCTCTTAGTATAGTGGAACATCTAAATAATACGCAATAACATTTTTTTTAAATTCCACCACCACCCAGTCCAAGTATCTTGTATATTATTGGTATTTTACAAGTGAAAAGGAAATAATTTCTTTAAAACAGAGGATTTTTAACACATTTAAAAAAATCCTGTCAGCAGTGGGAATCGAACCCACGACCTCGCCTTGCACGGGCAATGCCCTTACCAACTGGAGACAGGTTCACCTCATAAATTTCTCTGAGTTTCCCTCATAAATTATGATTTCCCTGAGTATTTCATGTTTTCTAGATTGGTAGACACCCTGTATAAAACAAACAATAAATGACTATTTTTCAATTTGCTTAACAAGTGTGTATCAACTACAATGCAAACCTTCTTTTATCTCCCCTGAGATATTTGTAGCCTAAGTTAAGTTTTTCAAAACTGAAGCTTGTTAAATCGAAGGCTAGAAAATCTCAGAGTGAAGAACACTTAGAAGCATTAATGCTTATATGTATAGAAAAGGAAATTCTAGCAGATAGTGATAACGACAGGGAAATAAAAGTACTTAACTGAAGCGACTATTTTCTTAAAGTTCCATATATATGACTGTTCCATATTTGTAAATTTTAACTGAATACATGACAAATAGATGTCAACATATAGTACTAGCTTTAAATAAAGTTTGCCTTGCTATAACTGTATAGCCTGAGGTATAGTATCTAAAAATATTTTATTATTCTAGTTCAAAACAGCAACAGCTTCAACTCATCACGTTGTAACTTTTCTGTCGCTTAGTTTAGCGATGTGAAACGAAGTATCTCCTGGCCTTGAATCTATGTACGTTATGGCATAGTATCATACATCAAGGAAACAGTCAGGGAAAAACCTGTCAGAATGGCAGGTCCAGGATTTGAACCTGGACCTCCGATTGGGCTGCGAGCACTTTACCATGTGAGTTACACCGTCCAAATTGTAGTGTTTGAAAAATAGTAATACATGAAGTGGGACAGCGCAGTGAATTTCCCGAATAATTTTTTTATGCCAGTCCGGAACTGATTTTACAACAATACTTCATTACTCTACAAACATGAAATTACGAACAAGTTTTTTTGTTTTTTTTTTTGGCATTATTTTTATAATTTTGTACTGTTATATGGCCAAATATAACAAGTAAAAGTGTAAAATATTGTACGAAGTAATAAATATTCTGTTTTCAATTATATGTTTGGGGAATTCGTTCTTACGTTACACATCTTGCACAACTACTTTCTCTGTTAATTTGTTACAATCGTAAAATCCGCGGCATTGTGCCTTCACTTGTCCACAGTTGTGATCTACTATGTTGCCAAACTTGGCTAGACCTAAGTGCGAAATATATATGTGTAACAGACATTAGTTGTCACCGCGGGACACTGTGCCTCACACCGAAAGACCACCTCTACACGAACGCAAAATCATGTTCTGTATCTAGTGGACTAGTCGCCAAGTGGTGCT
Source organism: Lepisma saccharinum (assembly GCA_022664845.1). Lineage (NCBI taxonomy): Eukaryota > Metazoa > Arthropoda > Insecta > Zygentoma > Lepismatidae > Lepisma > Lepisma saccharinum. The sequence continues at coordinate 9,625 of JAGDQP010024764.1, forward strand.
ACCACCGAGCCAAACCATTAATGCGGACCCGTACTCGCAGCAGTTGAAACGTGTGTAACAGGCACTGCAGCAGAATGGACCAGCATTGGTAAATCATAAGGGTGTACTATTCTTTGCCGAAAATGCCACGCAACATGTTGCGTGGGTAGCCAGGGATACCATAGTGACTGTGCTGGAAGACAATGCCATCCACCATACTCCTCGAACCTTATTACTTTGAGGACTAACGGTAAGTGATACTTTCTGTTTCTATCAAATACGACAATAAGTTTTTTGGTTATATTGTACGTCGGAGACGAAAAGATGATTTTCTCCAGATCTTACACAAGAAAACTGGTCCTGAAAAATGTAATCAATGGGTGCACGAAGAATAATGGGCTGGGGCGAGCGAAAAGATGTGACATTTGCACTTCATGAAACATTGACACCACCTGACATTGAAACAAAGAGGTGAAAGTGTGAGATTTGATATCTTTATCCTACTCATAGACCTACCTTATATTTGTAACATTGTGAGTGAGTCACATTAATACTGTCTATCTTTATTTATTTATTTTACTGGAAGTGAGATGATCTTTTTACTTTTACTTCTTATCAATAGGTTTAACAATTAGTCTTATCCATGTTCTGTGGGATATTCAAGTTCATTTCATCTATGTAGTCTATAATGTATTATATTTACATGCTTCATTGGTTTTCTGATATTTGTATCAAATGGTCACGAAGTACTAAGAATTGCTAAAACCAATTATGGAAGTTTTCCTTTTCTTTTAACACTAGACATGCTGCTATGATTAAGGGTATGGTGCGATTTATGAGACAGGTTGCCAAATCATACTGTTTGAAATGCTCAAGAAAATGCCTAATATATCTCAGTAAATCAAGAATCAATTACTCATATTGTCTTTTGGGTCTAAGATGCCTGACTTTATGTATACGTACTAATATTTGCTTTACCTTTATTCGACGATTAAAAAAAATCTAACTATTAAGTGGTACGATTTTGGCAATCTTACTCTACGTGTATCATTAAACTACACTAAATTAAATAGGAAGGCTCTTCTATTTTTAACTAAATGGCAAGGAAACTACTAATGCAACGAAGAACCACTGTTTCTTCACATCCGGTTCCTCGAATTTATTCCTAAAGTTTCCACATTAATTCAGTATGAGGCACGAGTAGTTCATTAGGAATTTCACTTGGAAATTAATAATCGTAAAGTCACATCAGGTTTTATATTCCTAAAACACATAGCACAGAAAAAGGAACAACTGGCATACAACCATTACTGGTAACACTAATTTTATACCAATTATTTACTTGAAGGTTTAATAGAGGACCTCTATTAACAATGTAACACATTACCATGCAAACAATTCACGGTTTCCACGGAAATTATTTAGGTTTTTCTCATCCGTGTTGAATGTTTATTCACACTCCCCAAAAGCCATTTTTCTATCTCTGATAACAAGATGGCTAATAACGCTAACTATAACATGCGCGACGCGATACCACTCACCATTTTTGAGCCCACCCAAGCGGGTTAACGTCCAACTGACAGAATTCTGTGGAGAGAGAGAACACAAATTCGCTAGTCCCTAACGAGTTGACGCTACCATCCTCCACCAGCAATTACAGAATTCCAGATGAGCACGAGTGGACTTTAAGGAAGATGATTTTAGCTATCGAACGACTGATCGCTTGTAAAGGGGCTTGCACAAGAATTTGAGATAGTCCTTTCGAACTTCAGACTATTGCATTCACAAGAAGGAGCCTTCATCATCTACCAGTTAATTTTACTGCTCTTCTTGAAAGCGCAAGAGGGACGCTGGAGGGCAAAAGGAAAATGGAAGAAAAACTGGACCAACTAAAAAGGAGACACAAACAACTCATCCGAGTCCTGTACGATTATTTCACGATTGAAAAGACTGTTACTGAGTTGTTGTCAAGATTTTAGTTACAGTTACGAGACTCTTTTCACCGATCATCCAGGCTGTGGTAGACTTTGAATAAATTAGCACTGCTTTTCCCTGTTAAAAACACTGGAAAACTCAGCGCAATATATTTGCTGGAATGTATGTCAAAAAATTTTCTGGGGGGAAAAAATTAAATTATAGTACAGTAAGTTACGAAAAATGTAAAACATGTCTGAAAATACTACCAAATTCGTTCACTGAAGATTCAATGGTTCTATAAGTACTTACACAACCGATAACTAGCCTTATTTTGCAATGATTTTGTTCTGTCACCCCCAAAATACGCAAGCAAAGTATATTACTTACTTCTTTCAGAACAAGTTCCTTCACCTCTGGAGCAGCTTGTTGTAGTGCATGAAGTATGACTCCACTATACTGTTGTAAAACAAAACTTGGTTCCAAAGTGGATATAAGCGCACTCAACACCTCGCAAGCTAATTTAATCTGTTCCCTGAAATACATGAAATAATAGTAATATGACTTCCTGTAATCAATACAGATGGGAAAGTAACAGTACTCTTTTCAACGATAAACTATAAGTAACATGATCATGTGCAACAACCAGTAATATGATCATTCCACTGAATTTTAAATTGACTGCGGTTAGCCACAGAATCAGTTTTGAAATACTACAGGGTCGAAATGTTGGCTAGATGCGATGCAGCATATGACTACGGATGCAAGTTCTTTCCAAAGTTTAAGACTCTTACCTCTGTTGTCGAGAGTAATAGAATTCTGTAGAAATTTTTTTTTTTTTTTTAAATACATCGGAGATACCGTAACTGCATACATTCAAGATGAACTAGAACGGACAAATTGAAAAGACCCCTACCCAGTGTGGATATGACATGAAATCCAATTGGCTCAAGTACCTGTTTGCTCTCTATTCAATTTTCCCGTGGTCTAAGTATGCACAAGGCCGTGCCATCTTTTTCGGTTCTTCCATCATTTTTCATTTTTTACTTTTGTGCACTTTATACTTCCTCCTACTCCTATATTTAATCTCTCCACCTTTTCTTTGCGTTTCTGCCCAGTGAGCTCTACTTCTCAAGTTCCTTTGTTATTCTATCTTCTTCCATTCTTGCTTGAAGCAAGTTAGTCTATTCTTCTTCTATCTAGTCCAGTTTTTTACGTACAGATTTTATTTCTTTGAATTTGGCTGCACTATCCTGCCGTGAAAATCCACGTTTCTGCCGCGTATATGACTTACATTTGCTGCTTTTTTATCCTAGTATAGAGAAATTTTCCCACCTCTCCCAAAAACCCTATCCCCTACTCCTCGTTGGAAACTGTAAAATTTTGCACTATAAATTCATTTCAAGTTAGTAACAGGTAAATGCAAGTGATTTTATAACGCCTGTAAAGCTAATTTTGGGTGTTATATCTACAAAATGCCTTTCACACTGTTTATTTAAATTATTTTTTCCATAAGACATCACCCAGTTAGGAAAAATCAGAACTTAAGTTCTCAAAATCAGCAGCTGGTGATGAATAATTCATATCTGCAACCGCATTAAAGTAAGACAAGGATGAAGGAAACGGTGTGTCCATTAAAGATAGATGCAGAAAATCTGCTTGGTATTGTTTGATTTCGGCAACTGTTGTACCGTCGCAAGTGTTGGAAAATTCCTGTGCGTTTATCTGGTGCAGAATACGACACGTTGAAACAACAGCGGTTGGCAAATGTTGCTTCTTTATGGATTGCACATTATCGTGTGTTCCAATTGAAGGAAAAAAATGTTTGCTGTCAATCCTGTTTAAAAGGGTTTGACTCTGCCGAAATGTTATCATTTATTTAATTCCAAAATACTCTCCTCAATGTGTGGATAATTCCCCTAAAAGATTTCTTAAATTTGTTCATTGTTAAACTAACATAAATGAATTGACCAAAAAGTTAATAGTCCACGCTCAATTAACTGTTAATCAGATTTCTAGAATTCCATATTCTTTTTCTTACTGATTTCTCGACTCAGTACTTTCTTGACAAACAGTTCGTCGAGTCTGTTGCTTGGTCACTTACTCCCAGAAAAACAAAATGTAGCCAATGTCACTTAAGGGCGGTGACGTGAACGAGATATGTTTATTTGTGTTTATCGGATGGTAATTACTTTGAGTGCGTCCTAATCGCTATTTAGACACATTTGATCTTTTGTTTCATTTTAACAGTCTTCCCGCCTTGATTCCTTTTTCTGAACAAAAGTAAACTAAAACTTATTTATAATTGTAGTACTCGGTCTGTTGGATAATGTATAGAGCTTACGTCATGTGGTGTTGCGAGGACGTCTTTAGTATGTCAGAGAGAAGGAAATACATTAGGTGAAAATTTGAAGATGGTTTACAATAAGTCAGATCATGTTACTGACGTACCGTACTATGAGTTTACGACTCACGAAATACTGTTTCAAACAATACAAGCTGTGAAGTGAAAATATATATAAATTTTTATTCCATCTTACGGCGGGCTTTAAGTACCTATTTACTGCATTTTAGTGCCTCTCTGCCTGCTTATTTTAGCCATTTTTAGCACCTACAAATCCGCACACTAATTATTATAATGCGTTAATCAGTAACGACCTTGCACTCTGACAGTGCAAAATAGCGCAAATGGTCTGAACCCTATATTTCATGGTTTATAAAAAGTGAAAACGCGTTTTAGAATAGATGCAAAAGTGCCATTTCCCACGAAAGTTATCTTTACGTTGAAATATTACACAGAAATCATAATGTAATATCTACACAGTTTCTATCCATTTTATTACACAGATATTGACCCTTATTTAAATATCATATTGTAGTATTATATAAAGCATAGGTACAGTACAGAGTCTTTAAGAAAATATTTAAATGTTAAAAGCAAGAAGAAAATCTTAAAACTCTGTTAATTTTAAACAAACTAGAAGCAAAGACAAAAACACTCAGAGACCAAGGACACGCTGCTATAATGATTTGTTAATTGCCTCGTTTGGAAAATCCACGGCAGAAGAAAACGAAAACAACAGCTCATATAAAAAGAAGACCCATCATCATCTTTTGACCGACGGACCATCTTTTCCCTATTGGAACATCTACGACGGAGGTGCGAACCAGGAAATAAGGTGGAAGGAAGTTACTATATCCAAAATACTGTTCGAAAGTCTGAAACCTTTGCGAAGTTCTATCCTAACTTCTATATATCTCTCAAATTGAAAATAAGTCAAGCTGTAGGAGGTCCCCCACTTCTGATTTAATTGTATCTTCCACTTTTGATTTAACTGTAACTCTGTTCATTTCATTGTATCTCTATCTTTGCTCATTGCAGTGGTAATTTTATCTTTGGATTTGTTTCAGTCAATAGCGTGACAGGCATACAAAATCTATACTACTGAATTTAAACACAATTGTTAGATAAAGCAGGACTGTTATATATTTGCAATTTGTTATATCTTCTTGAACTTCATCTGTCATCTTAGTTAACGTTATTAGAATACAATTAGTTTCCTTCAGAATTCCAGTAATTTCCTAATTCACGTAAGCCGAATTACATTTACACGATAATAAATATGTATCAACAGTAAGCATGATAGAATGTCCAATATTTCTTTCCGTATCTGGTCTTTTCGTTTAACGCAGGCCTGGCCAACAGCTGGCTCGCGACAAGATAAAGATTAGATGTGGACCCCAAAAGTCAAGGGTCTAAGTGCATTTTCGACAAAAAAGGTTGGAGACCGTAATCTCTTGTATATTACTCGAAATCAACCCTCGAATACCCTTAGATATTGACGACCATAGTTAAAAATATTACGCGCCATTTTGGTTACTCTGATCGCAATTTTCTAGAAAGCTAGATTAGGCACTGAAAAATGCTTTACATGGAAGTATTAATTAATAAATTGTGTAATATTTTCTGCATTACATGTACTCAAACCTAATGATAGAATACTTACAATAAATATCTTCCTGAAAACTTCCTTACTCACTCCTAGCTTCCGAGTTAAGCTTTATATTCTTGAATTTTTTCATATTACCCAGTTTGACTTTCCATACTTTCAAAGGCTGTTCAGAGAAGGTGACATTATTCCTCTGACACATATGAGAGAATAACAGCCGAATGCAGAAACATTTTCTTGAAGTGACTAGCGCTGTACTAAGGAGTGATTAACAGTCTTTTAGCATTGGTAGTCACTCGTTAGTACAGCGCTAGTCACTCCCGAAACGTATCGGAATACGGCTGTAAATGTTTCAAGTACCCCTCTATGCTTTGCTGCTAATTTATTTTTCTGTCCAGCAATGTTTTCCATATGCGTAATTATATGAACAATGAACATTGTTGCATAATTCCTTCACAGGCCTATGCTCCAATACCATCCACTTTACAGCATGAACTGCTCTGCATTTTAAGTTTATAATTCAAAATTTCTGCGACCTCCTTTAGTTCTCGCAACATCTTGGGGCTATTGCTGTATACAGAATAAGTGCCTTTAGAATCATCCCTCTAAATTTATTATGGATGATTCTGTAGCTATTGAATCTATTATACAGAGCTCCAAATTATGAGCCATGCAGTGACTGACAATGAACCCTGGTATATGGCTTTGCATTTGTTTCTCCACACCATTTACACAGCCCAAATTCACTCCGATCTCCAAGCGCGCTTACTTCGCTCCTACTGTCAGACAATTTACACTTTCTTTACGACTTCCCTCCTTCCTCTGGTGCACGAAGAAACTCACTGACGGTGTTGTGTCACAACAACAATGCACTGAATTATCAGCGACCACGGAAAGTTAACAAATAAAGCACTATTCAACTCCGAAAGTCTAGTTGCAGTTGGCGACTGACGAAAAATAATTAGCCGCAAATCATTTATTTCTAGGCGCACTTCGCGCCCGCTAATTTAGAGGGACGCTTGAAATATAGGACACACAACATTGTCATATTTTGTACAAATAAACCTTGGACCGAGTCCATGTAAAAAATATGATACTTTTGTGTCACATATATTTCGTGTTATAAAGGATTACCTCCAATAATTTTTAATTCAAAAATGCACTTAGACCCCCTTCACTTCTGGAGTCCACATATTTTATTATATATAAGTTATCATTTTAGCTATTGGTTTGGATCGCAGACGTTTGATTCATCCGTGTGTCAGGTAGCACTAACGAAAAATTCCCTGACTTTTCTCGGTTTTCCAGACCAAATTGCCGTGAAAGGCGCATGGGGATGTGGAGATAGTCCTCCACATATTCTCGACCTACGGTACAGAGTGAGATAGTGGTCAGTCCCACGCTCGACTGCCTCTATCTTCCCAAGATGCCCAGGAGTACCAAGGACACTCTGGTACTCAGTTTGATACGAGGCTGAGTGCACCTCAGAGCGCCATGCATGAGAACACTGAGAAAAAAGTCTCCAGCGTCCTAGTCACCTTATTCGTAGTCAGACGCGCTATCGTCTGAGACACAGTGACTCATCTATGGGCGAGAACATCCACAAATTAGGCAGAAACCCGGCAAATCCTAAAATTACCTGACAATTCCCTGACCAACTAAATTCCTTGAATTTTTCAGCGTTTCCAGATGCTGGACACCATGTTCATATACTACTTATTTTCATTTTTTCTTAAGACAGCTCGTGACGCTACCACTCATCATATACTGGCCCTTGTATACTGAATTTTAATTTCATTTATGGCCTTTAGGCATCTAAGAATTTGGAAAGATGTTGGCTAGGGCCTAAGTTGAAGGTAATAGGTTGTGCTAGCGGAGGGAACTAGTCTCTCATATCACAGACAGGTTTAAGGATCAAAAGACCCGTGTAAATAAATGCTAAAAAGAAGTAATACGTATGGAAGAAGTCACTCTGGGCATGTGAATTTTGTTTCGTTTTTCTAAAAAATCTTGTACATTATGTAAACTATATGGTATTTATTTTAAGCGGTGAAATGTCTTCTTGTAACATTTCGCCCATAAAATACACGCAAAATCAAATTACCTCCTTGTACATAGCGTACAAAGTACAGTTTAACTCCTCTGAGTGCATCTTCTTAACTATAAACATTATTTTAAATTTCCATTTATTTTAGAGGACTGAGTTACAAGTAATACAAGATATCCGGAGGTATCTACTAGAAGGTGGAGTTAAGAAGGGACTAAACCTTCACTCGCCGTCATTTTTTTCTCAATAGATGTCACTACGTGCTGCTAGTGTTGCTAACTTACATTTACTATTAATTACTACGGAAAGTATTGACTTATCATAAATGTGTTACGAAATAACTACTGCACATTATTTGGGATACAATCTCTTCATGTGAAAACAAACGCTGTCGACACATTTTTTTTAATGGCCGAAAGAGAGAGAGAGAGAGAAAAGAGAGAAAGTCAACAGTAATCGTATTGTTTACATTTGTATGGCTAGTTTTTTTTCCTCCTTGTCCCTTAAGCTAACGGATCTGTTGTGCGTCTCCCAGCCTGCCTCCACATCCTAACATAAACATCATAAATAACTATTAAAAAGCGCTGCTGAATGACAGAATTATTGCTTCGTCTTGCCATGCTCGAAGTGGATGAGAAAACGTAGTAGGAGAATGGGGGCGAAACAAAGTGGGGGCAAATTAGCTCTTGAAAGTGAAGGCAAAGAATTTGGCTAGATATTCAGGAGGGATAGCAATGTTTCGCACCTCTCAAACCCATTGATTACAAGGCGATAAACATACCCATTCATTCATCGGACACGACACACACATATACACTAGGCACATACATACATATTTATATAATTACATTGAGTCTTTGTATCCATACTTAATTTAATTAAAACAGGCTGAAGACACAGCAAGCCTTGACACTAGATCAGTGTTTCTCAACCCTTTTCATGCCGGGACCCCCTTTAACCATGTCTTACGGCCGATGACCCCCAACAGTAATTTTCCTGTTTATAATAAACGGTTTTCTTACACTTTGTTTTTCATAATCTCCTCCTGGTCTATCCATATATATCATCATCATCATATTCAGCCGTTTTCTATCCACTCCTGGATGAAGGCCTCCCCCTTTTCTTTCCACATGTCTCGGTCTGCTGATATCCTCATCCATGTAGCTCCTGAAAAACGCTTGATTTCATCTACCCATCTTACATTTGGACGTCGTCTCGGTCGTTTCTTTTCTCGAGGAATCCACTGTAGTACATTTGTCGTCCACCTTCCATCCGTTCGTCTAGCTATGTGACCGGCCCATCTCCACTTCATCTTCTTCGTAGTCTTGATTACATCCTCTACCTTTGTTTGTGCGCGAATCCATTCATTTGTCTTCCTGTCCCTCCTGGTTATTCCTAGCATGCATCTCTCCATTGCTCTTTGTGTGACTCAATCTTTGAGTCGTTTGCGTATTCAATGTCCAAGTTTCGCAGCCGTACATCATTACAGGTAAGACACGTTGATTATAAAGTTTACGCTTCAGACACATTGCTAGTTTGTTTTTGAAAATAAAGTGTAGTCTTCCAAAAGAACTCCACGCCATTTCACATCTTCTATTTATTTCATCAGTCAACTTTGCATTCGATGTTTTGAGCTGGCCTAGGTAAACATACACAATGTACATAAACAGACATAATTTTGCCTGTTTATGAATAAAATTACAATTATATCGGGACGGACGTAAGCTATAGTGCTGTTACCACCCTTACATATAATTTTATATTATAACTAACAATATATTTTTCCAAACATAACTTATTTTTTTCCTATAAATACTCTTCTTCCAAGTTCATGAAGGTAGAGTCAAGGGGAATATTTCCCCAATATCCCCCCCCTTTACCTACGCCACTGTGGAACAGTACCCACCAAGCATCGTGATGCAATAAACGATAGTGAAGATCACAGTTTGAGCTTAGGCACTCCTCTGCCAACCCGTCTGGTCAGCGTGGGGGCAGTAGCCCAATCTCCTCCCTCATCCAGTAGTAGATCGAATATGGCTGTGATTTATTATTATTATTATCATCATTTATTATTATTATTACTATCATCATTTATTATTATTATTACTATCATCATTTATTATTATTATATACAGAGTGTTTATGAACTACACCGTCAAATTTCTGGGGGTGATTTCTGAATCAAAAGAAGACAAACTGACAAATTTTTCAAATATTAATGGTTTCGGAGCTACAGGCTACCGAAAGCGTGGAATGAACTTTACATTTGTAACGTCACGAACAGTAGAGCCGTTGCGGCATGATACTATCAAAGACTTCAATTATGCACTATCGGAATTTATTTCAAGAAGCTATAAGATTATAATTCGGACTTTTTTACATTCTTTTCTTTACTTCACAATGGTTCGAGGTGTCCTCAAATCCTGCAACATTCATTTAGCTCATTTCTCGACGTCATACGATGATGAAAATTTGCACAGTGACGTAAGTCGGGTGAAGATACAATATTATGTTGTTACTTTCAGTATATTTATATATTTTAAAAGCATATTTTAATATGTTTTTAACATTACCCATAAATATTATTCTGCAACGCAGTGGCGTTCAGCTGGTTCCAGAATACTTTAGGATTTTGGTAAAAAATATTAATATTTTTTTTTAAAAAAAAAAACGTGCTTTTCTTAAACAATTCGAACTGAAAAGTAAAAAAAATATTTTCTTTAAGCGCGACTAAAAGAGAAAGCATGGGCCAAGCTCCCACTTTATAAATTCTTCAGTTAGCGCGCCTCATGCTTTTCGTTTTATTCATACATAAACAAAATTATTTTCTACTTTTTACTACGAATTGTTTAAGAAAAGTATGTCTTTATTTTTCTTATTTTTTATGTACTGTTATCTGTTAAAGTTTGTCGGTGCATTATATTACTACCCTGTATAAAGTTTCCAGTGGCATAACTTTTGTTTTTTCGTACGTTCTATAACTTACTGAGAAGAATTAGGTTTCTTTCATTATCATTAAAATTTTGTACATAAGATAGAGATAATGAGACTATCTTCTTGAGTTTATAAGAACCCACCATTCTTTCTGTTTGAGACTCAAAAGAATGCTCTCTATTGTTGTGAATAGTATATATTTAAAACTAGAATTTCGTAGCGTCTCAGATGAATACATTACATTTGTGAGTGAAATTAGATAACGCAGTAATTTGATCGTAATATTTGAAAATGGAAGTTGCGATTTTCAGGATGGATGTTGATATATCTAATGAAGGTATGAATTTTGTACGATAACCTTGTGCTGTGGTACATTTAGTTCTAGTTCCTAATATCATCTATTGTGGCTTGGAAGCTGAGCTCGGACTTGTGCTGTATTATGTACTATATAATAAAGACGGCAGATAATTATTAATCTCTTTTCTAAGAGGCAAGAGAAAACATCCATAGGGAGACATGCCTAATACACATAGGTAAGACGTGGAACTCCTTATTTCAAATCTAAGATGTCTGTTTTCTATTAATAAATAAATATAAAATAAATAATTCGGGTGGAAATATAGCATCCATTAGAGTTTGAGAAAGATACACGGGTCGAAACGCGACGAGATGACTGGAGAGTGGAGGAGACTGCATAATGAAGAACTCCACGGACTGTACGATTCACCAGATGTAAAAATAATGAAATCGCGACGATTAAGGTGGGCAGGCCATGTAGCTCGGATGGGAGAAAAACTAAGATTATTCCATCTTGGTTGAAAAGCCGGAGGGAAAGAGACCGTTGGGAAGACCGAGACGTCGTTGGGAGGACAATATTAGAAGAGATCTTCGAGAAGTAGGTGTTCGTGATGAAAACTGGCTTGATATTGCCCAGGATAGAAGCCAATGGCATACGTTTGTTACTGCGGCGATGAACTTGCGAGTTCCATAAGCCAAAGAGTTAGTTAATGTATTTACATACTGTGGTAATTTAAATAACCTTAATTCTCAAGTTAACTTTCAACCTTTTATTTCTGTTAATGTATATCTGACGATTGTAATACATTTGATGTTCTCATTTGTTTCTGCAATAAAATTTATTATTATTATTATTATTATTAATATTACTTAATTTTCATTGTAACTTTGATTATCTCGTTAAGAAGTGTATGAAGTTGTAAATACATAGTTGTTAAATGTAACCATAATTAAAGTTAACATTCACTATATAATTTGTTTTCTATAACTATTTTCCCATAAACACATAATATGATTAATAAACTTCTCCTTTTTCTAAGGTTGAGTGGGGAGACCTTAAAAGTATTTTGTAAGGGGGGGGGGGGTTCTAGATCCGATCCCTGGTATATATAGTAGGAAGACTTCGGCAGAGCCTTACTAAAGATACAAAACTGGCACGACTCTCTTCTATGTGATTCTGTCGATTATCATGTCGCGATATAATTTTCGGAAAATAAATTTGTCCGGGTTGCATACCAGCCTATTATTTAAATGCTAAAAAGGAAGGGGGAAAATATTAAAAATTGGAGGCCAGATGACCGATATTCAGACGAGACTGTGTCCTGTTTTTTTTTTTCTTCCCGTAAACTGGTCACTCTAAAAGTCCCGTGCAATTCTGAAGAGCTTGTAAAAAGAAAACCACGCGCAGTCACAGAGTATAGAAAGAAGTCTATATATAACTAATCTTTACCGCCATTTCAACCCCCCACCCACTCAAGGACTTTCCTACAGCCTGCCTACCTTCGGAAACAGTAAATAGAAATACCAGGGCAAGTGGAAATATAATATACTGCGTTGTGTGTCACCCACTTCAAGCCCGTCTTCTGTTCTACCTACATTTTTAGCATTGAGAATGGCTGGTCAGTCAGTCCAAGTCACCCTTCTTTTTCTACCGTCTTGTAACTGTGTGGTCGTGACCTTCGCTTTACCCCACTCGCCTTTGTGCTGACATCATCTGTTTTGGTTTCCTTTCGTAAGCAATAAAATACTCCCACCAGTTTCTCTACAAGCACTGAACGGCTGAATCACTTACAAAGAGCTTGCAGTTTGAAACACTACAGCTCAACCTGTTTTTGTCAAGACAGCGAGATAACTAACTGAAACACATCTGAAATTTAGTCGGAAAAGAATCTCAGTTGTTTCAATTGTAAGACAAATAAAACTCTTTTTAGCACAATCAGACTACTTTTCTCTTTCATGTAAGACCACCAATTGCACTTTTGATCTTTTCTTTATACTGTATTTCTGCAGATACGTCGCATCGGTATATTCAGTGAACCCTCATGCGCCATCTATCTGCGACCCTGAGAAACAGAACTAGTTTTTTTAAAACATTTTTATTTCCTTTATATACTAATATAGGCATAAATTTTGGGTCACAAGTTGTTGCTTAATGTTATACCTATTATGGCGTGAAATTACACGTCTTAAATTTAAGTACTTTAGTTGCAACTATGGAAACCGTTTTTAACATTGCTTCTTATGGCTTGTGTTCCCCCTTAAATATTATTTTATTCCCTCATTGTGCAAGAAACAATCCACACTAAATCGAATGAATGATCTACACTGGAACAATCGTAGTCCTCAGTTGGCTACTACTGATCAACTACTAGTGAAACTACAGCTTCAGCAATATGTTTGTATATTGTTGTGTCAAATGAAACAAATGCAAGCTGCTTTTCCTTTGACTTATTCTGCACTGCATCGGGCTTTGTTTTTTTATTATTATAAATGCCAGTTCTTGCTCACATTTGTCCCAGTAATGTTTCAACGACGCTGTTCCATCTCAAGGTTGTGCTTGGGACGAGAAGGGAATGTATTCAGGATAAACTTTACTTTATTGCCCGCGCCACCTACTATATATCTACGCTCTTTTTTACTTATTACCTTCTCAGTAATAATCAGACACTTCTATAAACACGTATCGACACGACGTATCCACAAAGTAGTACGAAAACCCATGTGCAATTTTACCTCCATACATACGCGCTCAATTTGATCAAAACATAAAACATGGCTGCTGCAGATGAATACTAATGGCGACAAATATGCACTCGATAACATTAACATATAAACATGGTGGCTCATATTTTAATATAAGGTTTGTTCATCTTGTACTAATATATTTCGGAACATGGGTTAGGTTAGTGGAGGTTAGAAAAAATCAGGCTGGTTCATTTATTTAAATTTAATTACGGACCACGGGTGAAGTCAGCGTATGCTAGGAAAATCAGGTTAGTTTTTTTCTCTGTCTCTCTTGTGAGACTGTTATTCATTGTTGAAAACACACATTCAACATCCACTGTCTACATCGTTAGTAGGAAGAGGAAGTGCAGTTATGTATCGATGAAGCTTTTACAATTAAAATATAGGTGTTAGCCATTGATAAATAAACACACGTTGGAGGAAACAGTGATGATAATCACAGTGGAAACAAATTTAAATACGTTTGTTGAATATTATAGCAGTTATTACGTGGCTGGATTACTGGTACAAAAGTTTGGCGTTGAGCCAGTACACGGCCATTATGGATGTTAACTGGAATTAATGTAAATAATGTATGGCACCAGTTTCCGGCCACCGGAAAAAGTACCGCAGAATGGGCTGAAGGTGACCAGTATTTTCGGCCATTTTCAACCTGAGCAGGTGAATTGGTTTGCCATTGCTTTCCACCGGATGGGATGATGAACCTTGTGTTTCCATCGGGAATCGAACCAGAGATCCATTGATTACAAGGCAGCGAATCTTACCACTCATCCTCCCAAAGGAGTCTGGACTACAGAATCGGTCTTATTTAAAAAAAAAAAGGACCTCGCAACCGTCTAGGATTTTCTATCCTTTGGTTCGGATGAAGGAAACTTTACTGATTGAATCTTGTGCGGTTCTTGGTTAAAAAAAAAAAAAAACTTTATTTTTACATGGGCCAGTCTAGTAACTTTGGACTTCGGCCCGTCACGATTCGCCCTTTAGCTGTTAAAATCCACACCCATGCCGGGATTCGAACCCGGGACCTTCAAGCCGATGGCCTACCGCCGTACCGCAGACCGCTTGTGCGGTTCTGATCCCGCCTTAAATTAAACCTAGTATTGCCTCCTGTAAGTAATTGAGGCATTTTTTTCAACCACATTACAAGGTGCCGATTTTTCGTGAATTGTTATTTGCTTATGGCAAAATTTTACGAGCAAAGTTTTCTTTGCTGACAGAACATTAATAAACATTCTTATGTTTTCCATGCCTACAACGTTATATTATCTGTGATATTTTATTTTCCTTTATTTATATGTTTTTAGTAAGACTGACAAGTGTGGCCGGATACTAGTACTTCGCAGTCAGTTACTGTTAACCGGTGGCTGTAAACTGCTATCTGATCAGTTTTATCCTTCTTACGGGTTATAAATGTCTTTATTATTATTATTCTATACAGCGTTAATACATAAACTCCAAGCTACGTATTGACTCAAATATTTTCGATTTTTATCTCTGTTATGTGGATTTACATACCATCATATTCGGAATTTTCCTCAAGTGGCCGGAAACTGGTGCCGACACCCAACACGACGTCATTTAACTACTTTTCCGCGTTCATTAGATCACCCTGAATACATACCCCCCATTGCGGACGTTAAGTCAAATAGTTCCATCTGATTATTGCTTTTTCTCACTCATCTCACACATTACAGACTCCAAGATTACCTTAAATTACAATTCACACACTTCTCCTCACTTTAATATTGCTTTCCATCTGCTTTATTTTTTTCGGATTATAAAGTGAATCCTTTATACATTTAAAAGTCCCTAGATACAACCCAATTTCGGCCATTTTACACTGGATATACTAACAACGGGGAAGGATTTTTGAAAGAAATAAGCCCTTGCCTTAATATAACATCTCAGGTTTGACCGACGGAAACCAGGGAAAACTTCAGGCATGATGGCCAGCACCGGGAATCGAATCCGGATCATCCCGATTACAAGGCAAGCGAACAGTCAACCATCTGCTCAACCTTCCAAAAGTTAATAAACTGCACTATAGACATATCTAAGGGCACAGAATTCTACATTCTTAATATTACATATCCCCACGGAAGGAGGGATTAGATAGCTGGTCCACTGCATGTATTACTAGGTTTAGACACTATATTAGGTAAATCTGGGGTAATGCACGTTGAAAGTAGTACTACAAAGTAACTGATTATACGAGAAATATATCACACTCATTTAAGATAAACAAGTTTATTAGTCTTACTCAGCGGGTGGGCCAGTTTTCTACAACCCCCATGACGAAGCAAAAATGCATTTAACTCATACCTATCAGGATTATCCATACAAGAAAATATCAATTCTAGTCTCGAAGAATTTGCAACATGTTTCAATTCTGCTGCACTAAGGGCACCAATTGCTGTTTTCAGCTCTGACAATATAGTATCACGACGAGACGGATCTGAAAGTTGCGATAACGCCGTCACAAACCACTCAGGGGTCATGATTGAGTACTATCTAAGAACTTCCACAAATTAAATACACATAATCTTGCACTGTCAGTTACATCTAATTACAATTCACTGTCATTAGGAATGTGTTTCTTGAATCGACACTAAACACGTAAAGCAATTAGTTTTGAATTCATAACAAGAGATCTATAATAGTGCTAAATTGACGTTCACGCCGCTCAGTTCGTTCTGGAACGAACGATCAACAAATACAAATTCCATGCTTTTTCTTTTGCTGGAAATAGAAGTGTCTCGGGAAAGGAACATCGCACGGAAGTAACGTCACATATTAAATAGCAAGGTGAACATGTCTGGATCATAATAGTAATGGGCATGATGAAACGTAGCTTCTGGTTCCTTTTATAATAATGTACTATTGCGTATAATGAAAGAAGAACCGAACCTGATTTTTCAGATCTAACCTATCCCTTGGTAACTAACTTATTAATAATAGATATGACTATATAAAAAAAATTTGACAGAAAAAATACAACCTGACAGTGACACCACCGGGATTTGATCCTGGATGTGCTACTTGGCAAGCAGCCTTGTTATCCACTGAACCAACTTGCAAACATTGGTTTGGAAGTTTTATTTACAGCGCACGTATTACGTCAAAACGGTATTACAACTTCCGGCCCCATTACCGTATAATCCTAAAATGTGCTCAGTTCAAGGATGCTAGGCCCGTTTTCATAGACATTTTTTGAACAAATGCTTGAGTAAATTAGCTCGACTTAAGTTAAAATTCGTTTCATAGTTGTAACATAAGATAATTCGTTGTAATAACATAGTCAGGGATGGGTTTGGGTCCTACTCAGCCCCGCCAGGCCGCAACTTGCTATGTTAACTCCACCGTGTCATTTAAGACTCCGCCTACTGAACACTGTTAGAAGTCCATTTCGGCTGCCCTGCAGGCATACCATTGTTAGATAGAGTGACAATGTGCTCAGCCGACGTTATTTTAGCAATAGCTGTTATGTGTAAACAACTTTTAAAAATAACAAATTAGAAATGGGTGCTATTTTTTCTCAAGTGTAAAATGGCAGCATAAGCCACTATTTTAGATTAACTTATTTACATCCATATGTAACTGTGATGCCTCACTAATATCATAGGGCAGGGGTTTTCAAACTTTTTGCAGTTTAGGCTCCCCTCAACCACAAAAATCTGAACGCGACTCCCCTGTCAAAAATGAAATGTGTCAACAACAAAAATACATGTGTCCCTAAAAGAAAGACAATCACTATGATAAACTATGTTTCATTTATTAATCACTAATGAAAATATCACATTTTAATGTTATTAGCCAGTGTTAATAATTATAAATTGTGGTAAGTCAGATATTTATGTTAAAATTGAAAAGTACGAGCAGGGAGTGAATTTAAAAACTAAAAAATCCCTTTCGGTAGGCCTACAGGCTGAGGTAGATCTCGAAGTTTTTTTTTATTTTCAAAAATTCAAACCTCGCCTTATATGAGATCTATCGAGAAATTATTTATAGATTTGTTGATTATTAATCAAAAGCTGTTCAACGATATCCCACAAGACGTATATATATATATATATATATATATATATATATATATATATATATAT
>JAGDQP010024765.1:0-14802 GCA_022664845.1 Lepisma saccharinum
GACAGCTGCTGATCATGACTTGGAATTTTGGAATTTGTAATATCAAAACGTACTTGCCATAACCTGAAAAAGGTACTTGGTAATATGCTCTTCCCACTTTTTAGGTAGTTGCACAATACACGATAGTAGATCATGCGTTTTAGACTCATTCATGTTATAATAATAAATTTCACTTTATAACTGTTGAAGTCTTCGCTTTCAAACAGTGATACATTAATAATAATAATATAACAGCAACAATATTTTTCTTTTCATCTATCTACCAACCGAACTTAGAATTTAGAAACAAAATTGAAAATCTTGGGAATTTAGAAGATCTTGAATAATGAAATTTTAGATCAATTCAAAGTTTTCTAAGCATTAATGTGCAGTGTATAAAAAGTGTTAAAAATACTCAAATACACAAGAATCTTAAAAGTTAAGTATCAAGCTAACATTGAAAAAGAAGTAACAAAATTGAATTTGGAAAAATTATATTTTAATATGTACCTCGGATAAAAAGTTCATGTATATGATGATACAGATATATTTGGAGAGCTTCCTCACATAACAAACTAAATGGTATGATATTAGCCTACATGAACAACTTTTCTGTTAATTTATGCTCAAAATTCCCGCTTGACGTTTCGGCTTGATTCTTAAGATATCAATCAACTAGTGCCAGTGTGTAAAAGGAGAGACAAAAGATAGGAAAGTTGAAGAAAAAATACTTAATTTGTCTAATGTGGATCCCTCGTGTTGTAAATAATATGTGATAAACAGATTGTACTGAGAGACAAAAATAAAATAAAATAAAAATTGTGTAAAATCTGTTAATTAATTGAACTTATCTATCATAATTGAGAAGTTGGGTGGAAGAACGCCAGTTAAGTCGTTTTTCTGTTTCGCGGCCTATTAGCCGTATTAGACCTCCACGTATAAGAATATATGAATATAAGTGTAAACAAATAACAGTAGAGCGCAGGCTGTAACAAACAAACACTGACGCTGCTGCGGCGACATAACAGGAGACGGCATGTTGTTTAGGAACGCTTAGACCGGTGTCTATTTTTTGTAAGGTGTCGAAGGATGTTCACGCAAAATTTGGTGGAATGCGCTTTGAAAATGCAATTTTGTAATAAGTTGGCAACAGCGAACTGGGGTAGTTGTGGAATGTGGAACACAGCAGTCGTATTTGTAGTGTGTCTTCAAATATCCATCTCAAATTTGGTGCCGATATTTTAAACAGTGTAGAAGCCTTTGTAGAACTTCAATATTATAGGCTGGCAACACTGACAGCTTTGATGTTTTAGTGGGTGGGTACCATCATAGTTGCTTTTCTAGGGTGTCGAGGAATATTCATACCAGTTTGGTGGGGATATGTGGAACGGTATAGAAGTTCTTACAGAAGTTTTGAAAACTCAATTTGCAAATAAGTTTGGCAACACTGACAACTAGAGTTCATGGAGGGGTAGAGTTCCCTACTGTCGTGTTTGTATTATGTAGAAGAATAATCTTACAAACTTTGGTGCAGACTCGTTTAACAGTATAGAAGCCATTGTTATATTATATTATATCTTAAGGTGGCAATACTGACAACTGGAGCTGCTTGGGTATGTGGAAACCCTAACAGTCGTTTTTCTTGGATGCCGAAGAACATTCGTTCCAAGTTTGGTGCGGATACACCGTGCAGATATTCCTTTTATGGAAAAATGGCTTAATTTCTGGGATTAATTATTTTATTACATTAACATCAGGGATTCATATTGCTTACCTGTGCTCCATGCAATGCCTTCCTATGGATATTAACAGCATATTTCTATATTATGTCAAATTATCTACAGGCACAGGAAATCTGGTAAAATCACATGTAAAACTTTCAAACCCGTTTTTTTGAGTTAAGCCGTGCTTCCATCCAACTCCACAATGATTGTTTTTCCCAATATAGACACAACTGTAGAATATTTACAATTTAAATACGAGATGATACAAAAAGTGTAACTTCTAACATCTACTAAATTAACTTTATATTTATTACCTTCACATCCCTGTGGGTTGGAGCTTTGCAAATTCCAGTAGAGAGGTTTACATTCGTTGCAAATTCTTCCATGCACTCTTTGTTTGCACTGACATAACTCGCCTGGAGGCAACGATCCGCATCCTGCAAATGATTCTACAACACCGGCTGGATCGCAGTTGCACTCTGATAAACAGAAAATCAATTAGTTAAAATGGCATTCAGAAATACAGATTAGGTTATGCTGACTTTGATAACTGAATAACACTTCCTTAATTCAGGATGTACTTTTTACATGATGAACTGACGTCTTATTCATTGACAATTTACATTTTGGAATTTTAAACTTGATAAGTTAAGCATACTTATTCGAAATGGCTATAACAAATAGAAAATCCAAATAATGATACTATATCAACCTTTCATCACAGTACCCATTCTAGAAGCTTTTCAAACACCTAAGAAAACAAATATTTTTGTATTTTACCTGTTATTTATTCAACATAATGAAAGTAAACGTAATTTTAGATCCAGAGACACTCCCACAAGAAATAATTTAATTAATATTATTGTTCTTCACCAAAAGAATGATCGA
The DNA here is from genome assembly GCA_022664845.1 of Lepisma saccharinum. Classification (NCBI taxonomy): domain Eukaryota; kingdom Metazoa; phylum Arthropoda; class Insecta; order Zygentoma; family Lepismatidae; genus Lepisma; species Lepisma saccharinum. The sequence continues at coordinate 2,592 of JAGDQP010024765.1, forward strand.
TCTCTAATATTTCTTGTAGAAAGAAATGTATTAACACATATCTAAAACTTATTTGCTTTCACCGTCTCCAAATATAGCCCGAAGTTTTCCAGTTCATGTCAACTTTGAAGCTTCCTCAGCTTCTTTGTCGGGGAAGCACGCCAAAGGAAAAATTATAAAGATACCAAGAAAATTATATCTTTATCATTTTCTTTGTGTCCTTATAAATCTTTCCTTAGGCGTGTTCTCCCGATGAACAAGCTCAGGCAGCTTTGAAATCAATTGAGGTTGAATAGCTGTGGGCTACATTTGTATTGGAGACGGTGAAAACTGAGTAAGTTTTAGGTATTTTCGTAGTCTCCCATACGCTACAATGAAATTATATTAACACGGTTTAATAAAAATCAGTTCTTGTAGTAAATAAATTTAATTGTGTAAGACTATAATTTATTCACACACCCATTTCTAAAAAAAAAATCTAATTTCTTTTAATCCGGTACGTATTACACACATAATGCAAAGTTAAACATTTAAAATTTGTCTTAATGAAATTTAATAAATGCTTGTTTGTAAACTGATTCAACATTTAAGTCTTCGTATCATCCGCATAACGATGATTACTACAATAATAATAACGACACAAGTTATTTTTGTCTTATGTGCATCGAATGTGAGATTTGCAAACGTGTAACTTAGGAAAGATAGAAAGTAAAGGACCTATTCTCCTCACTTCGAAACGTACTTAATTACTTAGTACAATTTATAATAATGAATTTTACAGGTATATCCCGCTAAAGCCTATCTGAATTTTGAAGCATGTCGTCTCAGTGAACATAATTTCTGGGGGTAAGGTATAAAACCGACTTATATTAAAATTCAGGGTGTTGCCAAAAAAATAAGTAACTGAAAGTTTCAAAGTAACAAATTGCTTGGCTTCTGACAGTCCTTACACAACAGCATACTCCATATGGCGTCCGTCATTGTTCATGGCGCACTCCATGCGATGAATGATTCGTGTAACCATGACAGCACACAGATCTAGAGTTAGAGCAGTTATCACAGACTCAATGTTTGCACACAGGTCAGGAAGTGTGCGTGGTACCGGAGTGAAACAATACACATACACAACAAGTTCAGTTACTTATTTATTTATTGTTATTTTTTTTTTTTTTTTTTTTTTTTTGCATCTTGTATTTAATCTTGTATATCATCTTGTATATAATAAACTTTCTATCACTGTTATTAGGTATGGACTCTATCGGATGTTTCCGAATCTAATCTGACTCCGTCTTGACGGAATAGAAAATAGATCAAGATAAAACTGCAGAATTAACTTCATAGCTAAACTTAAAAAAAAAAAAAAAATGTGAAGACGAAAAAAATAATAAAGAAAAAGAAAAACATCCTGAATTTGGGCATTTAATGACAAATCAAAATAACAAACATATTGCCAAGTTCGAGATCAAAAACACAATGGGTATTAACCCCAGTGAAAACAAAAGATTCCTGTTCCGTCAGGTTAACAAATATCAGTTCTTTCTCTGGCTGATCCATGAATCACAAAGTTAATCCAATAGTGTCACTAGGTTAGACTCTGAAACGTCGGATAAACTATATACGTTATAACAGTCGTAACAAGTCCATCAAAATATTTTAATACAGTGAAGTCTCGATAATTCGAAGCTGAAGGGAAAAAGACAAAATTCGAGTTATCGAATATTTCGACTTAGCGAGGATCGAGTTATCGAGAGGAATAATACAGAAATTCCAGATATAGAGAGCCGAAAGTGACTGAAAGGCCTGTACTTTTCTAATTACAAATTTATTTGATTTCAGTACTCTACTATTTTACTACATAAATACCTGTAATACAGAGATAAAACAAGCTCCTTTAGGAGAAGGAATCTCAAGCTCTTTTGTAATTTAATTTCGCTTCTTCTTTTCCCCATTATCCACCATTTTCAAGAGCTCGCGTTTCTCATCTGTTGTTAGAGTCCTACATTTTCACTTCGCCATCATTTTAAACGCTTAACTACGTGCTGATCACGACGCAACAGACACTCATTTGGACAGCATTGGCAGAGGCGGGAGCGGCTGACGCCTCACGTCCGTTTTAACCGTTGGGGTAGTGCTCTATGAAAATAATAATGAGCGAATTTTCGAAAACCTTGTTATTTAATTGTCGTCAGCGGCGTCGGTGAGGAGGCTAGGCTCAGATCGTTGAACTCCTTAAACTTCGGCTTACAAAGGATTACCCGACTAAAACTTAGACATAAAATTTATACTATAACTTCGACTTGTAGAAGTCCTCTAGCAAAAGGTTTCGAGTTCAACGGCACTTTCAGAAAACAACAAACATGAGAATTATCGATGTTTTTATTTCACAACATGCTCCTTATAGAGATAAATTAACACAGGGTGGAATAGGGAAGGTGAAAGGGAATTAATAAAATTTGAGATATCAAGAAATTCGAGTTATCAAGCTTCTTCTGTATTAACAAACTCCTTCAGATAAAAATAACGACTTACGTCTGGAAGGACTGAAGGAATCTCTGCGCAGTCTTGATGGGCACAGCAGTATCATCGTGGATCTGTAAGTAGCATTAGAACATGGGTCGCCTACTCAGTGATGATTCCTAGTTTTTCCGCCACATTATGTAGACGGAGTGAAAATTGGAATAGTTATTCTCACAATCATCAACACACTAAAAACCTTGTTTGGAGATGCATTGGATAAGCTTCTTCCAAGATTATCAGAACAATCATGTTTTATTGATTTTCAATTATGTCTTTATTTTAGAAACAAATTCATCTATCTTACCTTCACAAATAGGGAAATTATAAAATCCTTCTTTGCACTGATCACACTGATTTCCGTCAAAATTGTAGCGACATTGGCATCTTCCCTCGCCGTCACATGAAATACCGATTGAGCCATGTGAATCGCAGTTGCAAGCTAAAAGCAAAGTAGAAAAAAAGTTAAACAGAAATTCTATCTACTGTACTTTCAAAGACTTTACTGGGAGATTAAACATTTATTATTTCTTGGAAAAAAATAGTATAATTAAAAATTGTTTTCTGTGAACTAATAACCAGAACAATATTGATAGGAACAATGACATAGGGAAATACGTGAGGGAAAAATCTATGCCACTCTCGCGCGAAATGTCTAGGGATCGAATCATTTCTAGTAATTACCTAGGTAAGATGTTACTTGCAACTACATCGCATTGTTAATGTAGAGGCTGCCTTTTCAATATATGATAATTCTAGCAGAGATAGTGTTCACAGGCATAACACTAAGAAGACTAGAATCTTACTACAGACTTTTCCTTAGTTTACAATGGTTCGTCGCATCCTCAAATCTTGCTACGTTAATTTATCTCTTTTCCCGAAGTCATACAATGATGATATTTTACACAGCGACGTAAGTCGGGTGAAATACAATATTCCATTGTTACTTTCATATATTTCTATATATCGCCGTCGGAACTGCAATAACCCCTATGTGGAAAACCATCAATTTTTCAGGAAGGCCAAAAATACTGTTTCTGTACTACAGTCTTGAATACAATTAAGGTATTTTAAAGTTGTTATATCTCAAAAAGTAGAAGTTATTTTCCCATAATTTTTTTCTACAGTATGCAGAGTACATAGAACTATAAACTGGTGCAAAAACATGAAAAGTTAAAAAATGCCACATAGGGGGTATTGCAGTTCCGACGACGATGTTTTAAAAGCATAGTTTAATATATTTTTTTTAATATGCACTTCTTTATCCTAAAATAAATACTAGCCTGCAACGATGTTGTGTTTGATTGGTTGCAGACCACTTTAGGATTTCATTAACAAAACATTAACTTGAGAAAAAGTAACCGAACAACGAAATAACCCGAAAAAAAATAATAAAAAGAACGTTTTAAAGACATACTTTTCTTAAAGGATTTGTACTAAAAAGTAAAAAATAATTTTGTTTATGCATGACTAAAAGGAAAACCATGGGGCGTGCCAATTTAAGAATTTATAATGTGACTGTATATGAGAGTTCCCCTCACGTTTTTTTTTTTTTTTTGATTTAGTCATGTATAAACAAAATTATTTTTTTACTTTTTAGTACGAATCGTTTAAGAAAAGTGTTTCTTTAAATAGTTTGTTTTATTATTTTTAATGAGTTCTGTAAATGATCTTCAGTGGGCAAATGGGTAAACTTCACTTAGAGGGTGATTCATGAGTAATGAACGGGTTTTTATGAAATTTAGAATTTTTAATCTAAAAGTTACAGAAGAACCAAATGTTTCCGTTTCAAACAACGCAAAATCAAACGGCAGATAAAAAACAACATATTTTGTAATCCTTATATATAAAGCACTTATGTCTGACCACAACGATATCGGAAACAAAAAAAAAGCCTCTACGATCTATACCATGTTGTTTAGGGTGATAACACGGGACAAACAACACCAAAATAGTGGCGGTATCTTTTCTGGATTTCCAGAAATATCGCCATAAATCTTGTTATATATAATGAACTTATATCTTGGTGTTTGTTAGGAAACTAAAAGACCTTCACAGCCTATGGCATGTTGTTGGAGTTGATGACATGAATTCAACGACATCAAGTCATGGCGGTACCCTATCACGACTTATAAAATTGTCATTTCGAAATATGCTCCAATCCCGCTTTATAAAGTAACCTTTCAGGAAAGATTAAGAAAAGACATCATGTATGCTTTACCGCATTAGATTATGAACATGTTATTTCCATATAGGTTACGTTGACAAAAATATCTCTTTTAGATATTTTAAAATATTTTAATAGTGGCATACCATAAAATTCGACTTGAAAAGTCGATTTCAAAAATCGAATTGAATTGAATTTAGGCATCTATGGCTCAAAGTTTTAAAGTTTTAAATTGTAAACACAGTTAATTTCCTTTAACAACGCCAAAGTAGATGGAGACGTCTTTTTATAAATTTCTCTTCAAACAGAAAGATAGGTTTAATGGCACCCCCTCAACATATTGAATAAGGAATTGACAAAGGTTTAAGTGCCGTACGTCAAATAGAACTAACCTGTTTCTAGACATGGAAAATATACTGTCTAAAAGTATCTGATACAAGGTACTGATACTCCAAGGAAAAAGTATCTAGATACCGATACTCCATACTATATTAAAAAGGTAACTAGTAAAAGATATAGATACTCCTCAAAAGTATCTCTATACTTCAACGGTACTTGACTTGGTTTGTTTGATGAACGGAAATAAATAAACACTGATACAAAAGAGCTGCATAAAAAATTTCTATTAGTGATAAAACTAATATAAACAAATAAACACCTGGCTAGAAATCATGAATAGTATAGTTTAATTAGATGTCAAAGATAGATGAAACACAAGGGATACTTTGTGGGATTCTACATTTTGTTTATTTCGAAGATACTGAATATGTACTGGTTCTTTGAACTGAGTTTCAGTAACAAGAGATTTTCAAACATTTCATCTGACAATTGCCCTTTTCTGTAGTGAAAAACATATCTTTCCACTGCTTCACTCGACGGAATAGCGGTATTGTACTTTAAAAAGATGTTCTTTATCACAAGTATATGTTCTAAATGTTCAACAGGTTTTCTAGCTATCCCCAAAACCTGGGTTAATGGATCTTCTTGTCTAACACTTGGAATAAATTCGAAAAATGCACTTTCCTCATTTGGAAAAATGTGACGTCTTTTCTATCAAGTTGCTAGGAAATTACCACAACACTCACGTTTGACATCTGAATTCGGTCATGCTCTTTTTCTTGGACCCATCCCCCAACGACTGGACTGACTTACTCAGGAAATATCGTACAAAGTATTGCTTATACCGATAGTCGATAACGCTTAAAAGTATCGAGTACTTCCATACAGATCCTTCTTCCCCGAAATATCGAATATTTATCGAGATACTAATTTTTGGTATCACGAAACTGCCCATATCTGCTTGTTTCAAGAAAGCCAAAGTAAATTTGAAAAATCTTTTCAAATTTGATCTTAAGAGAGGAAGATACTTCGAAAGACGACACTTTTCTATAGTAAGAAAGCAATCATCCATTCCTATATGTGTCATTAGGTTTAGTCAGGGTAAGTAAGTCCCAGATAATAAAGATTTTCGCAGCACACTTTCAAAAAATTACGACAGAAAACGAAAAAGAGTGCATCAAATTTTCTATGGCAAGTGTAAAAGTTTTCTGAAGTTTACAGCAAAGTTCCTAATTATCACTTGGAAAATGTGCAACAAACCTGCCATGCAATAGGTAGCAACTTTCAAAAATATACTTTATCTATACTTGGATAAATCCTGGTATTGATTTTACTCAATTAACTTGAAGTGGTATGTAAACTTAGGCGTTATTTCAGATGTAAAATTTTCGGTGGATGCAAGTGGGATTAAATACGAGATCTCTTAGTTGGAAATTCGACTTCGTATCCACTGGACCACAGAGGCACTGCCAGGTTACTACCATAATACGAATACCGTCGCATGTTAGACAATAAGGGAATGTCCTGAATATGGACACTGACAAAACGTGAATGGTACAAAATAAAATTGATAACATACACCATAATACACAAACTTCACTGTGCTGGTTCAAAGGAAAAACAAGTGAGCGCTACGATTCTTCTAACAATCGCAAAGGCTCCAAGGATTCCTTGATAGTATCTCAGACACACAAACATTCCTTTTTATAAAATAGATTGGCAATACTGACAACTGGGTGCTTAGGGACGGAAACACTCACAGTATTTTTCTATTGTGGTGAATAATGTTTATGCCAAGTGTGATGCGGATACATCAACCGATATGGAACCAATTTGATTTTTTTTTTTAAATAGTTCGGCAACATTAACAACTGGGGTGCTTGGGGACGGAAACACATACAATATTTTTTTATTGTATTGATAATGTTTATGATAATTTTGGTGCAGATAGGTTTAACTGAATGCAAGCAACTTGAAGAATTGAATTTTATAAAATAGGTTGACAACACTATCCCTATGCATCAACCAAGAAGGTTCCGGCGGCTTTGACCTAGCCTAAACAAGATATTTCCAACGAGAGATCAATCACCTTTCTATACTTTGTGGTTCCTGAGATTTATTTCTTGCACACGAACGGATGGAAGGAGGTTTTAATGTATCTTTTTTTAGCTACACTATCAAGGGATCTAAAGCAGAAATAATGATGATAGAAAGGGAAACAAAAACGATTTAAACAGACGGTCATAGCGCTCTTACTGCAGTGGTGATACTTGAAGTTACAGGTTTCAATGCCGCAGCACATACCCAATAAAACTGTTACAAAGTTGCCATCGTTTATTTCATCGTACATATGAAATAAACAAATGAGTGAAAATCATTTCCAAATACCAAACACTTCTCCGCTATCTGGAAGAAACTAAGATGTCTAAAGCAGAAATTCGAGAACAATGCTCTGAATTGAAATGATACATCAAATATGGAAAAATTGTATTGTGCGTCTATTGTGCTAAGGAGTTTCGTTTTCTTGCCACATTTTGAAAGTATAGTTATACAATATAAAAAAAATAATGAAAAACAACTTCCGAAGCTTCTGTGAAATGAAAAGGGTACTAGGAAACAACACATTGACATTACTTAAAGGAAAATATGTAATAGAAGATAAACCCACATCAATTCCAGCAAACATTAATCTGAAGAATGAAGAATAATATAACTATGAATCATTTCACATTTCCGGCCTTCACTGAGCCTACAGCCTGACTCGTATCGTTTGTTTGATTGTTGTTAACGTTCTAAGTGAGCTTGAGAGCTTTTAAGAACAGGACCTACATTTTTGTTTTAAAGTGGAATCAGGAAAACTTTGTTCAATAACCCCCGCCGATTTCAAACCTGGAACTATACTAGTGGTGACGTTCGCCAGAACTGATTGTTAACTGTTTGGTTGGTTTGCCGAACCGGCCATTAAATCAACCGAATAAACGATTCGATTCATTATACAACTAATAGACAGAAAATAACTTATTTCATTTGATTACTTCCAGATGTGAGGTGGACTAACAGATTCACAACGCCGCAAGAATCCATGCATGGATTATGAAATAAAATTCCAGATAGAGCCAGAAAGGCTGTTTGGAAAGTTTGTCTGACCCTATATTTTCATTTTAGAGATAATGTTATGCAGATTTAGGGAATATAAAGTTTTTGTATGATTTTGCCTACCTGACTGACAGTTTGGAAGAGATATATCACTGATCTATCTGTAGAACAGGACACTACAATTATGAAAACTGAATGACTAAGTAGAATGTCTGCAAGGATTCCCTTTTTAATGAAAGGAATTAAAGGCAGGTACGAAGTCGTGATTGAGGAAATGGTAACTCTAACACCTTCAAGATATGCTGTTCTGAAGGAATGAAAAATTCAATAGGGACTAGATATCCAAAGTGGTATAGGCAATATGGAAAGTAGACTTTAAGATGAAGTTCATCACAGACAAATGTCACATCCATTTTCAGTATTGGATTTAACCGTCTGACCTTCTGACTTGGCTTTTTCACCTTAGACAGAAGCTAAACTTTCATCTTTGAGTAAAGTGATCAATGATTTCATGGACTATGTGGATAATAGGAATGTAGGAAATGAAAGCTGTCCTCTTATCCCACAGAAAGCTGTAAAGTCTTAACAGTTAGTTCAACTAAAGCAGAACAAGCATTCAGCGTCATGAACTTCATCTGCACATTTGGAGGAAGTGGTCTGAATGCTAGAAACATCTGTCATAAGATGGACACCAAGCTTCAATAGTAGAACTTCAGCAAATAGGATCCAGAAAAGTATATGAAATCTCTTTTCATACTACAGAAGCCCGAAGAGTGAAGAGAAAGAAGGAAGCTTCAGAGAACCAAAGAAGGATTTTAATTCTCTTTGCATTGTAACTTCTATGGTTTTCTTTCATTAAAAAACAAATTTGATGATTCACGAGCGTAAAAGCTATTAGATGTAAAATTGTAACTCTCCTCATTTTTCAATGTTTTACTTAAGTACATGAAGTTGTGTAGAGTTTGACCATTTATATAGTGACAGAAGAAGTGTTTTAGTTCTCTTGACTCATCTTTTAAAATCGAACCTTAAGAGTCAATTACGATAGAAAAAAGATAGTCTAGGCGCATGTAATGTCAATTACCGTATGTGTGTACAGTATTTTATATGAATTTTTAGAATTTGTCATTTTCAGAATTTAAAGCATAATACTTTGACTGTCTTTCAATTCAGTAATAATTTCGTTATGTAAATTAGAAACCTCGCTTTTTTAAGCTGCTGGCAATGACTGAAATCTAAAACACACTTCCGGTAAAGTGACTGCTTTTTGTAGCTCCTCCTTTCTAATTCTGTTCTTGTAAAATGTGACGCATGTGTAAAAAATTTTAAGTGGCAAAAACCTTGCTAATTATATTTTCCTATTGCAACAGAGTTTACAAGTAGGGTGAATCGATAATCACTTCAGTTTAATATCATTACTGGACCATACACCCTCATTATACACTTGGCTTATATCCGTGGGAGAAGGAATAGGAAAGTAGTGGTTAGTGCTTTTTGTTATTAAATCAAACTATCACAAAATTCGCCGTGTGGGACTTATGAAAACTTTGGAAAAGCTTAGTCAAGATAGCCGGCGTGAGAGAAACTCGATCGCACCGCCTCACAGTTACTTATCCAAAGCCAGCAATCGTAAGATGAAGGTTTGTTACGATACAACTATGCTCCGATTACTTCATGTGATGTGGAACATAGCTCTCATCTTATAAAACTATCTTGATAAAATAAATCTAACCTTAGCCACAAAATATGAAAGAAGTACTAATTTACTGCCGATGAGCATAATTTTGTTCTGATATTCAACGCTACAGTTTGAAAGGCTATTTCTGTTCCATGTAATTATAATTTAAACAGCTATCGAGACATTTTAAATAAATGTAATATTTTTCTCCATTCTTGATTTTTTATTTTCACCAACATTGTCTTCACAAAGATCCTAACTCTATTTATGACTCGTAAGTTATAAACAATTAAAGAAGAGACTGTTTCTGCTCTAAAGGTTCTCTTACAAGGTGCTTAAGCATTCTTTTCGGAATCTAATAGCTAATTTGTGTTCTTTTTGTTGCATCTTGCAAATAAGTATACAATGAAAAAGTACACAAAAGCTTTAACTATATTACATGCAGTTTTCATGTAATAAAATAGGAAACGGTTCGGTTAAGCTAACTTACTGATTTTAATTTGCAATCTACAACAAATATACATTCTATTTTTCTCAAATAGTAAAGTCCAAGCTGCTTCAATATTCGCTTTCTTCCTAGCTAATATCAATAAATACAAAAATTACAAAAATACTTACACAAACACTGAGGATACTGATAATAACCAGGGCTACACTGATCACATGTGCGTCCAGCAAAGTTACTTAGACAGTTGCATTTACCGGTAGCATCACAAACTGTGGACGCACTTCCTACTTCACTACAACCGCAAGGTTTACAGTCGGGGTATCCATAGTATCCAGCAACGCACTGGTCACATCGTTTGCCACCATAACCTTCTTTACAAAGACACTGTCCTGTTCCTTTGTTACATATTTCAGCTGTTGTTCCTCGGACGTCACAAGAACAATCTGAAAAATTTATATATATTAAGAGTTTACAATATAAATTACGTGTATCTTGAAGTTCCCGTTGAGAATTGTGTCACTTGACGTATTTATAGTTTACCTTCGATACATTGCGAAGTAATTTTAATTTCCTTAATCATGGATTCAGTACACTAATGACACAGATGTAAGACGGAGTTGAAAAATAATAGTATATAGAATAGATGAGAGGAGAAAATATAAAAACTTGAATTTTAGGTATTTTTGTCTTGATCGGTAATAAAGTTGTTAAGGACTATGAGTGAGTAATAAGGTAGATCGAGAAAACATTTTCTCAAAAATCGATATCTCCCATGCAGGAAAAGTGGTTCAATATCGTTAAAGGAAAAGGTAAAAAAAGGAAGCTCTGCATCAACTGCTTTAAGTTGCGCATTTGGCCCAAAATTTGCGAAATTTCTAAAAAAAAAAATCACTTTTTCGACTTACCAAACAAGCGAACAATTTTTGTGTGGGTATTACTAGGACGCGCCGAAGGCATGTTAGAACACAAATTAACACACATTTGACCTGTCCAACGATTGTAGATACCTTATACTTACCCGACTAGCGGACAAAGATCTGCCTGTTTTGCTCGAAAAAGTGCTCTTTTCCAGAGCCGACTGTAACATTTTTGGTCATGTCTCTAGTATGTAGGACTTACTAAAACTTCTTGCGTGTGTTCATTATTTGTTCATTGTTCGTAATGTTCTTGTTTACCCCAACAGTCTAAACGCTACGCCAGTGATAATCTCGCAAATGGGAAAGTATTTCAGTTTCCTTTACTTGTAACTCTCTAAGGGAGAGAGTTATATAAGAGAATATTTTATTTCTTTATTTTAATTACAATTTCATAAAATAGGGCGTTCGTTTTCATGTCATTTTAGTGCTCTTATTGTTTAATTATGCATTAGTTTCACTAAAACATTAGCTTCACATCATATATGTCCTTCAGAGTCACGTTAAAGGCACCTCGGGCCGAAATATGGAGGAGGAGACTGCTTCTATTTGGAACTATTTGTGTCTAAGTGAGTTCGACGTAGCTTGTTTGACATGAATCGGAAACGATGGAAAGGCGGAACAAGGAAAATAAAAGTGGAGGCATATGCCAATTGGAAAATGTATTGCAACGCCCAGTTTATTATTTCATCTGCCAAATGCACACAAATGAGCTCCCGTTGAGAAACCTGATTAAGAATCGACGGAAAAACACCTGGTACGTCTGGTTTACTGGTTCTACAGGAAAGGGATTAGAAAATATGCACAGAACGCATTGCACAATATAAAGAAATTGAGGAGGCGCTTGGTCTAAGCCAAGACCAAAACTATTTACACAGAATCTGTCGTTCCATCGTTACAGGGGAGTGCTCCACTGACATTGCTGCAACAATCCCTGGACCTATAAAATCAAACATGAGTCATTACGACTGCATGCCGTATTCTCCGTGAATACGTTTTAAACCCTAATCCATCTAAAGAACTTAAAATTGTAACTACTTTTATCATGTGAGTGTATGCGCTCATGTGGTTTCATA
>JAGDQP010024765.1:15202-27591 GCA_022664845.1 Lepisma saccharinum
TCTATCATGCCAGGTATTTGAAAGGTGCGTTAAGAAAGATCGCGAAGCTCAAAACACATTTTGGGCGAAAAGTCCAGAGTCGATTTTATTATGACCAGGGTCCTAGAGAGAGAACTAAACCAAAAATTTAGCTAATAGCCTGTTCCTGCAGAGTTAGGGTTGTTGGACGGGACCGGTGGCACTAGAGTTGCAGTCCGTTTGGTGAATGCTGGGTAGTTGGAGAGCAAACTAGCTAAGAGCTGCAAAACGCAAACTAATAAAATATAAAGAGTAAGTGTACCTTCATTTTTTTTAAAAAAAAAGTTGCTAATAATCTTAAGAAGCCAAACTGTCCTCGTCCATGTTCCTAAAATACCACATTTTTTTTTAGCAAAATAGGCCAATTTTTTACCTTGAGCTAGGTAAGAATAAGGTATCTAGGATGGTCAAACAGGTCAAATATGTGTTAATCTGTGTTTTAACATGCCTTCGGTGATTCCTAGTAATAGACACAGAACAATATTTGTTGTTTGGTAATCGAAAAAAAAATTGAAAATTATTACCAATTTCGCAAATTTTGGGCCAAATGCTCAACTTGATGCAGTTGATTCAGAACTTACATATTTTAACTTTGTAATTACGATACCAGAACCACAACTTTTCCTGCATGGGTGATATCGATTTTCGAAAGGAAAAAAAAGGGTTCTTTCGATCCATCTTAGTGTGTAATGGTGCTCTGTAAGCAAAGGGGCTGTCTATAAACAGCCTAATACATGTATATAAAAGCTTATTAGGCAGGACACGCAGATGCGGTTAGAAAGTAGACAACCTTAGTCAATCAGAATCAGCTACATTATTATTATTAATATAAGTAATTATAATTCTTGTTTGATTCTTTAAATTTGAATTTGTTTATGGCCTTTAGATATCTCACGTCAGGCTCAGGCCGGGATAGGGTAGTGTAAAGGATGTTGGATGATAGTTGGCCAGGGCCTAGTTTGTAAGTACCATCGCGGTATTTGATTGGTATGACTAAGGAAAATAATAATTATTTTGATATGAGACAAGTAAGAATGGTTACGAGGTATCAAAATTAACATATAGTATTAGTTTATAAACATTAACACTTACAGTACTTGCACAAAACAATGACATGGCTAAAACTAGAATATGCCTCAGTAACTTGGTCTAATATCTTCAAAACAAAAAGCAATAAAAGTGAAAACGTTCAGAAACGGTTCATATGGAATTATAGCACTTTTATTACTACTATGACAAATTACTAGAAGTCTTTAATTTACAAAAATTATGCCACAGAAGAAAATACAGAAGGGCGATCCGCGTACATGTGTCCAATTTTGAACCTTACGAAAATCCACGGGACCACCATCGGTTGGCCTCAATGTGATCACCATGTGTCTTGGCAATAGCCCTGCACCGTAACTTCAACATTGTTGAAGGCTACGATAAAGTACAAGAAGTGGAATCCTCTGCCACTTCTCCTTACAGGCTTTCCACAGGCCCCGGAGAGTAGTGACACGACGAGATGTAAGTTCCTTTTCTAGTAGATCAAACCTCCAGAAATCCATAGGACTGGTATCTAGTGGCTTTACCAGTATATCGTGAAATAGAATAGCCTGAATGCCGGTGTCTTGCGCCATCTTTTGCAGAAAGTTGCGGGTAGAATGAGACGTATGGGATGAAGTCTTATCCATATGTACAGAGACTTGACTGATGGCATTTCCATACAGACGCGGCAGGTCGTCTGTATAAACTGGGGTCAGGATATGTTGCTGAAAGAAGGCAGAGTTGATTTTACATTTTTTAGGGACCTGACGATTAGTTAACTTGTCTTGACAGCAGTATCCCGCAACAACCATGAATCCCTTCGAGAAAGTTGATTTGCAATGACGGATGAACTCGGGATGGGATTTTGCATTGCGTGAAGTGTAAGTGATGGCTCGAATGTTGCCACAGTCTGATAAATACATCCATGCTTCATCTAGTGTGGCCACATACTTCCACTTTTCCCAGGATAAATGGCGTTTGTAAAGGCGCCTAATGTTGGTCTTTCTTTCACACCGATGGGCCGCACTTAGGTAATGTCCACGACTTTTAAAGACCTTCCGGAGGTTAAACTTCTCACGCAGGCTGTGGTTCACAGTTGACTTTGTCCCGTGGAGTAATGTGGCCACCACACGTTGCGGAGGGGATTTTCCTGAAGGGACATTCGACGCAACCTATGAGACACAGGCGGCGCACGCTTTCTTCCTAGTCCCCTTCGTGGGTGATTTAATCGCTGGTAACTCTTGGTTTTTATGCCGATTAATTATGTTCTTGATAGTCGTCGAACCCAATGCGCATCCATGTTCTTTGCACTGTTTTTGAATTTTAGACACAGACTGTTTAGAGTGGAAAAGTCCAACTACGTAGCCCTTCCAAAACCGGTTGACCTTTGGAGCAATGATGCACACAGTATATCCTTGCGATAGTGGCTAAATACTATAGATTACTGGCTCTCTCTTGCGCTTTTAACCACTCGGTTCGGTCCATTCTGTGAGCGGGGGGGGGGGGGGGGGGGGGCATTCAAAATTGGACACATGTACGCGAATCGACCTTCTATATAATAACATTTGTATTTAGAATATGTTACCTTTTAACGTTTAAAATAATTATGTGATTTTGTTCTACCTTAATTAATCTGGATTATTATGAGTAAAAAACGTAGTGTAATAAAATTGTGATGCACTAGTTAGCTTTTTAGTATTATAACATCAATAAATTTTATTATTATTATTTAATAACTTAATTCCTTAAACTTTAAAAGAGATTCTGATCCCCAATTTCTGCAGTTTTACACGATATAATTTTACATAAATTTAATTTACATAATTAATATAATACATTCACACAATTAGATAATTTAAAACAAATAGTTAAGAAATAAAATACATTAAGAAAATTAAATAAATTTGGTCATATTGCGTTACAGTTCTATAGAACACTTACTTCTCAAACTTTCAAATTTATATTCACATTAAATATATTATACTTAAATGATAGAATTATTATATGTCTTAATCTATTCATGAAGAGAAAATGTTTTACTATTTTAAATATTTCTTTAAAATAATACTAAAGTCTAAGTGCTTACCTTTTGTAACATAATTTTAAATACAGTCAGCATCCTAAGTTTGTATCCAGTACGAATAACTTTGGAATAAATAGTCCGATTTGTGTACAGTTTTTTATGGGTCCAAATTGACCCCGGAAAGAGAATTTCTACTTTTCTCGTGGATATATATTTTTTACTTTACAAAAATTGAATCACTAACACAATGATACAACATTATAGATGAGATGAATCAATTGTTGTTAATAAATTTCAGTAATTTGTTAAAATTTTAAACAATTTTACACAAATGTAAAATTTTTGGCAAGTAATTTTGGGTCTTGGTAAAAATAGTAATTACAAATTTAAAAATTAAAAGAAACTGATATAAAATTAGTTACGTGGGTTCCACATATCTACCCAATATCAAAAAAGTACCTTCGTTTGAAGTCCATTTGAATATTTTAAAAAATGGCAATTTAAACTTCTATGTAGGCTCCGTATTTTCCCGATCACTAACGTTTAAATCGTTGGAAAGCAGAAACGTTTCTGCAGATTCAGTGTGCGATTAAAGTTCATCTTCGAGAAATTCTACAATGTCCTTCTCAGTAGGCTTTCGCGCCATTATGGTATAAAATGTACACGAAAACAATAAAACTTCAATAAAACTTACGAACACAGTAAAAAAAACTTCCATATTTGGTATCGTGGGTCCATTTGAACCCGACGCCAACATATATTTCCACTCGCATCACTCTTTCATCACCAAACGTCCGGCACCCGCCGCAGCACAAGATATAACGAGATTAGACGTGCGCACTGAGCTAAAAACATTATTTTATTATTTCGTCTGGTACAAATGGACCCACGATACCAGTTAAAGGTTAAGTGATACTAGTTAAGGGTAAAGTTACAGAAAACCGTACTCAAAACGGGTAATCCATTCCAAAGTTATTCCGAGAAGAAATTTTACGACTGTGAACAAACTTTTGGCGCTGTCTGCATATATATATATAAATCCTAAACAGTAGAATTGTTTGTCATAGTCTAGGATTATTTTCTATACAATAGCTTTAAAAGTTTCAGTCGTCGAGAGATGTTTCGGTGTCCTTCAGCGTACACCCTTCAAATATAATATTTAAGAAAAAAGAACTGAATGAAAAATACTATTAACACTACAAGAAAACGTGATGTGAGATTTCGCGCCTATTAATCAACTACGAAATGAAACTTCTTTTTAAGAATTATTAATAGAACACTACATGGAGGGCAATGATAACTTTTTTGATGCTATGAAGAAGGGAGTGATAGATTTACGGAAAGAACCATTACAGATGTCATAGAATTGAAAAGAGAAAACAGTTTCAACACGAACAAAGGGATTAGTTCATGCTCGATGATGTGAAGATATTGCACACAAATAATAGATTCATGGATGGAATAATTAAGTAAGTCTTAAGAATTAAAGATTTAATAAGCTCAAAGAATTTGATCTAAGCTAGATAATGTGAAGCTAATACACATAAATAATAGATTCATCACTAGAATAATTAAGGTAGATATAGAAACAAGAAGAGAAAACAGTTTCAACAGCAGCAAAGATCTTGATTTATGTGGTGGTGTGAAGGTATTATACACAAACAATAGATACATTGATAGAATAATTAAGTTAAGGAGGAAATAGAAATAAGAAAAGAAAAGTTTTAATACCGTCAAAGGAGTTGATCTAAGCTAGATGATTGCAGATATTACATAGTGGTAATAGATTGGTGGATAGAATAATTAAGAATATAAAAATTAGAACAGAAAATAATTTAAACGAAGTCAAGGATTTCATCCAAAGTCGATGATTTGCAGCCACTATATTACATTAAAATACTACATCATGTATAGAATATTAGAGGATATCACATCACAGTGGTCCAGACACCCTGAAAACCTGGCCAAAACCTCAAAAATTAAGTTGAGAAGACACCGAGATCATGCCTATTTGAAAGCAGAAGGTTTATTGTAATCAAAACTACCTGCAGTTAAAAATATGATCACACCCACACTGCGACAGGCGCTCGCAAAGTCGCAGTTTGGTTTGAGAATATTGTATTTCGTAATCGTTTGTCGTAATAAGTACAAAGTTATTGCGTATCTTAAAGCTACGTACTCATTTGTTTTGGAAGAAAGTATTTTTTTTATTTGTTCCTTACAATATCAATTACACATACATGTGTCTAACATTGGTCAGAACATCGCTATATATTTTAAATGTTACGTAATCTGCGAGTGAGGTAAAATCTTCAAAACTAAAGATGCGTTAAATGTTCTCGTAGAGTTATAAAGCGAGTTCCACGTGGTTCCGCCAAGTGTACTTCTTCATAGGTAACTTCAATAGTCTATTTTTTAGAAATTACAAGCAATTCTTGCTCAGGTTGACTCATTTTTAAAGCATGTCTTTGTAAAGGATCAATTGTGCACTTTTCTAGGTTAATAATAATTAATTGTAAATAATTTCCTTTAGAGATAAGAAATTCAAATGCATCAAAAGAACTCTTTATTATCAGGAACAACCATCTTATTTAATTATACCGAATTAGCCCGGGCCTTTTTTGGGTCAGGTGGCTTTCTAAGTTCTGCAAGAAGTGAAAGGAAGCAAAGAGAATGAACAGCAGCATCTACAACATAAGGAACAAGGTCATCTCCAGAATTTGCGGGGAAATTCAAACAAGTTGCTGAATTCTATTATCAGCTTTTCGGCAAACTGCTCAGGTGCAGGACAATAATTAGTGGCTGAATTTCGAAATCCTTTTTAATACCCTTTCAATAGATCACTGTCTAAAGATAACCTCCTATCGTGCTGCATGCTGGTATGGAAGAGACGACTTCGGGATAAATACAAGTGTTTTATTTCTAGTTTTACTACAGTATATTTTTCTTCTTATTTGTCGTGATATGTACTTAAATACCTACAAATCAAGGGATGTTTTTGAGCCATTTTAAAGCCAGTCGAGCAGTTCATAGAGAACAAGAGACTAAAACTGCACAAATTGTGTTCACAGTGGATCCGATATCCTTTTCTGTATTTTAATTCTTTTAACTCTTAATTAACATTTATGACCAGTAGAATGTAGAATCCTCCTTACTTTTTCTTATACCATCACTTCGTTGCCAACGAACATCGTCATTCAAGAAAAACTACGGGAAACAAGGATTTTGGCCAGGTTTTCAGGGTCTCTGAACTACTGTGCATAGAGATAAGAAAATAAAACAATTTTAACAAGGACAAAGAATCTGATCTAAACTCGATGATGTTAGGATATTACACAAAACTAATTAGCAGGCCACAGAGGTAGGAGAACATTTCGTCAAACACAATATATTTGGTTTGAATTCAGCCTGGAATTTAGTAATACAGAATACATAAAAACGGGGCATTACAAATCAAATGCAATACTCTAAAGAACACGGAAATAGTCTTAGAAACGTCAGAGATAGTGTTACACACGAAAATAAACCAAAATATATGTAAAATCCTTGAATAAGCCTTTATAAAATGTATGTTTTGTATAAAATCAACAATTCTGTATGTGACTTATACAAAGGTGACCATAGCATAGAGGAAAATTCTAATTTTATGATTAATTATTGTTTATAATTAGTTCATGTTACATAACAAATTAAGGACATGGGTGGACTAACGATCTAAATCAGAAAAATAAGGTTTGAGAGAAACTAAAATTAATGTTTCAAAAGCAATGAAAAATGAACAAACATTTGCTGTTATCGTAACCATATATGACTGAAATAATATTTCCCTATATGATTAACTGTGGTTTTCTTAAAAGTTAATTTTCTAATTTAAATATTTTAAATTTCTAGTCCAGCCGTTTCCTTAATTGACAGAATATATATTTACTTACACAGACACTGAGGATAGTCATAATACCCATGTTCACATTGATCACAAGTCCTTCCACCGTAGTTATTCCTACAACTGCACTGTCCTGACTCTATGTCACAGGCGTCTGACGTTGCACCTAGTGAGTTGCACTCACAAGCTGTAAAAAAAATCGTTACCTGAATATAAAATAAAGCAATAGATACAGTACCCCGCATATACATATTTTGCTAGTTTCACATTCATAAATAAAGAAACGTATCTAACAAGTAACAAAAATAAATTTTAAAAATGTTTTTTTTTTTTAGTGAAAAATGTATTACATTTTGAAACAAGTAAGAAAATATACCACCATATTTTCCAGTCAGTTCTTTTATATGGAATTAATTTTAGAACAGTGGTGGATGCTATGTTAAGCATGAAAAACAATTTTCAAGAATCTTAACATATTATTCTTAGAATAAGAATCTTATAAAAATGTTAATTGGTAATATACAGGGTGTAAAGAAAAGTTGCTTACAAACTTTAGGAGGTGAATCCTGATATCAAAATAAGATAAAAGCTCATATAAACATGGGTCGAATTCCACTTCGTTTTCGAGGTAGAGGGTTTTCAACTTGGAGCTCAAAATCGACTCCTTGCAATAGTAAATACAATGAATATTTTGCCATAAATCTTAAATGGTGAACTAAAATAAAACTTAGTTTTCAGAAAGTAATTTGTATCATTACAGTAGATATCAGGAGTTAAGAAGTGATGCCATCGAGTGGTCAGTGTTGCCAGCTTGGGATATCGTTTATTTTTATTTTTCAAATGGCATTACGTCAGATTATTGGGAGTGACATCTTGTAGTGATGGTAAACATTATATGTGAAGCACAGAACGCAGTGCAGCAAATTTGAAAGTTTGCCCCTTCTTTTGAAGAAACGTTGCAAACTTTCATCCTTAACCTGGTATAACATTTATAGTTTGCAACACTGCGTTCTGAGCTTCACATATAGTGTTTACCATCACTAGATGATGACACATATTCAATAAACTGATGTAGTGCTTGAAAAATGTAAACGATATACCAGGTTGGCAACACTGATCACCCGATGGCATTACTTTATAGCTCCTAATACCCACTGTGTTGATACAAATGACCTTCCGAAAAATAAATTCTATTTAGTGCATTGTTTAAGATTTATGGCGAAACAATCTTTGCATTTACCATTGCAAGGAAGCGTTCTGGGCTACAAGTTGAGTACAAGGGAGATTTTCTATTATTGTTTTAACACAATATAATATCGCTATTTATAAGGTAGAACCAAAACTTTTCGGAATTATTATATGTAACATATTACCTAACCAAATTAAAATATTCACCTGGAACGTATTTCTAAGAAAGAACTAAGAAAATGTCTTATTTAACATCGGCTTGTAGTGTAAATAACAAGGAAAGAATACTGTTCAGGCACAATGGCAAACTTAACCTGGTCCATTCAAAAGAACGCATTCAGTTATGCTGAGATGCAAAAATCACAGGTATCATTACTAAAGGATAAAAAGGTACTAAACTTAAAAAGGTAAATGTATTCCCTTATGCGATACGCATGCGCCGTGAAAGACGCATGAGGGATGTGGAGGTATCGCTCCACATATTCTCGACCTACTCCCCATATTCTCGAAGCTCCACATATTCTCGAAGTAAGATGGGGTGGTCAATCCCACGTTCGACCACCTTCACCTGCCAATGTGCCCAGGAGAACCAAGGACACTCTGGTAATCAATTTAATAGAATTCTGAGTGCACCTCATAGCGCCAGGCATGGACCACTGAAGAAAAATTTCCAGCGTCCTGGCCTGACTCGTAGTAAGGCGCGCTACCGCCTAAGGTACAGTGAAAAGTTAATAAAGTTTAAAAGTAGTTAAATGCAAAAAATGCAATACAAAACCGGTACCGATGTGATATGAAATTGTTAATGATTTTGGCGAAAAGTATGTTAAAACATTGCGAGCTAGTACAGAAAGTGTGTAACTAGATAACAAAAATCACAAGTCGGAGAACTGTGCACAAGTGTTGCCGCCAGGTTTCAACAGTAAGCGCCCAATTTGAATGATCTACGTGTCGTTGAAACAGTTTCGCCGAGACCTATGGAATGACACTTCAACCACCTTCGTAACCCTAGTAGTTCCTGAGTTAGCAGTTTCGTTTCATTTATAAGACTGCTCCTGAGTTAGTAGTACCTGAGTTGAAAGTTGTCGACAGAGGGACGGATGGACAAAGCGGTGATATAAGGCTTCCCAGCTTTATCTGCTGAAGCCGAAAAGAAGTAACCCGTGTAGCTCAAATCCACAAATTACACACGGGAATAAAATATTGCTAGCTTTCGCCGATAAGGCATAATCGGGGAGAAGAAGGGGAAAAAAGAGAAGTAACAGTGACGTTGAGAGTGTCCCATTCACCGTTCTCTCCTTTTTAGTAATCATATCTTATGTGCTAAAGATAGACATTTTTTTTTTACTTCTGCATGTGATTTGTTCTTCTATTCAATCGCCCTGAATCAGTGTACGAAGTCGGGGGGGGGGGGGGGGGGCCCCCCGTGCCCTTACCTTTTTTCTTTTGGATTTAGTGTACCACCTAACGTTTTATTAATGGGACCTCATTGCCTACATTTTAATAGGCAATCTCCGCCCCTAGGTGCAAACGTACTCTTACTTTTCTAGCCCACTTCTCCAAACGTGCCCTTACCTTTTCTAACCCGCTTCGAGCACTGCCTTGAATATGTCAGTCTACTTCTACCTTGTCATATTTTATTGTATTTATTTTCCATGGGGTAGACAGAGAACTGCGACCCCATCCCGTCACATCTCTCTGGGATGACGTCTATTGGCTTACACCCTTCCGGAGGCAAGGAGAGGGAACGCAAAGGCCAGGGCCTTAGTTTAGGCAATTTCAGTGAAAAGGAATTAGACAGAAGAGTTTAGACTACTTGATATAATTGTTGTAAGTAATAAATTTGGTACTTTCTTAGAATTGTTAAAACAATCAATAAGTTTCGTACTGTACAAATAAAGATATATTTGCTTCCTATAAGCTAAAGACAAAGTGTCAATTCAAATACTATTTTGTGCTGAATATATTCGTTTCTTTGTATCCATTCGGCTTTTTATGATAAGTTATGTTACAAAAATTTTTACATTAGACAAGCAACCAATCGAAAGCTCGAAAACAAATTAGACAATTTAAGACAAGCTATTTACATAATGCTGGGCATAGCAGCAATGTATGGCATGAAATGTTACAATGGGAAACAACCATTATGAGCCCTTGCAAACTCATAAGTTCGACTGATAACAAAACAAGAATAATTTTTCTTTGCACAGAAATCACATATCAATTTCCTGTTAATTTTTAAATATTGCCTATATACTTCTATATTCGATTAATTTATTTATTTATGAACATAACTAAGTGTTTTTATTTTTTTAGACAGAACATGTAGAGAGAAGCATAATAAAGTTTAGTAATTCAATATTTGCTACCATATGGAACAATTAGAAATAGTACACGTGCTATATAGCGAAAATAGCGAAACGCTTTAGCTGATAATCTAGATTAGGTCAGAAAAACGCCTCAATGGTTAAATCCAACACGTGACGTAAAATCTGCATGAAGACGAATCCTGAGAAACTTGATAACTACCTCTTCTATCAAAATGCGGTCGTAGTTGCAGCAGTGGGCATTCAAGCAAAGAGTAGTTATGAAAAATTTTCTGATGCAGACGTGCTTTCGACTTCTATTGTTCCGTTTGAAATGTTCACATACAGCAATGAACTAGTTCATCCCTCCACTTTACAAGTTTACACTCCAACTGGGGTCGTATCCGCGGTAATTTTTTCAAATTTCGATGACCCCACATAAAGAATCTGCATTTACGAGTGTAAATTGAAAGTCAAACAGCATAATCTGTCCCGTGCCCCAATACAGTTTGAAGTCGACGACTCCCCAGCAAGTCTTAAATATTATTTTAACAATAAATTAGATAGGTTTATTCAAAACCAATGATACAAGATAAATTAAAGAAATTTTCCTTATTTTTTTCCATTTTTTCCCTAATCATTGCCCACTGTGTAGTGATGACTTACAGTGAAATATTACAGGAATGTTTTTATGTAATGCTGAATGTTGTGAGTAAACAGAGATCTTAAAGCAGAATATCAAAGATCAAGGTGGTAAGATAAGTTACAGTACAGGAATATACTTCTTTGGATAGTAACATATATCTAAGACACAAGAACTGTCAACAATACGAGACTGTCCGGATTTTTGTCTTAGGCGCGAATGCTTGCTATGTAAGACATATATTAAAGTAAGGGTACTTCTAAACCAGTGAATTTACCTTTTCCACTAAGTAAAATTCTTCATGATATTGTTTAGATATACTAATGAAGAAAACGTCAAAGATCCGAACCAAATATTGTATATTGTCCTCTGTGCTAACAGCTCGGATTGTAGCTACCTTTTTGTAATATTATCTATAGTTTAATATGTATTTTTTTCTTATTTTGTTTAAGATATGATTAAAAGAACCTTATTTTTCTAAAAGTGATGCCGAGAACCTTCTGTTGTTTTATTTTACGTTGTTTAAAAATAGAATTTTGGAAAGTACACGCACACATTTGGAAAGTGGAACTAGACACACCTATTGTTCTATTAGTTTTCACAGCAATTTTAATGTACTATTAGTACCCATAATGGTACCATGGGGTGCAATTGTCTGTTCTGTATTGGTGTCACTCCGTTCTTTGATCCTCAAAAACTTCTCTATTTTTTTAATATTTAGCTACTTGCTTGTTTGACTTTCAATTCTTCAGTGATAAAAGCAATCACTTTAGATTAGCTTTTTGAATTCTTCAGAATTCATCTTCAGAACACCACATACAAACGACAAGAAGAAATAAAGGAATAAGTAGGAATGAATGTGCACAGTAGAAGAAAAGTATGTTGGTGAAAATATGAACAAATTTCAACTCTGTCGATAGCTGTATATATTTCACCAACAAGTTTGTTCCCTCTTCTTTGCATATTATTTCCTTCTTTTTTTCATATAGCTTTGAAGATAAATTCTGAAGAATTCGAAACGTTAGCATAATATGATTGTTTTTATCACGGAAGAATTGAAGGTGAAAAAGTAAGTGCCAAAATTAAATCTACAGATAATCCTTGTTGGTCATGGATATAGGAGTGTTCCAAAGTCCGAAGTCAATTACAGAATCCAGTATTCCTTGAATTCCGGAATTCCTGCGTTCCGAAATTTAAAATTCCGGAATTCCGACTATAGAAATCAGGAAATCCGACTTACGAAATTAAGAAGTTTCGAAATTACCAAATTCCGGAATTCCGACTGTTTCGAAATTCCAGTAT
>JAGDQP010024766.1:0-27591 GCA_022664845.1 Lepisma saccharinum
ACTAAACTTTGAACTTTTGCCTTTCCTTGCGCGTAGCTCACATTAAGATATGTTCATTATATTTCACAAAATAAATTTATGAAATCGGGTCCATCATTTTGACTTACCCTGTACTTGAAGTACTTTAGTAAACGTAAACATTCTTCCTAGTGCTGTACTCCAGCAGACGATACAACCTTTTATACCGTAAGAGTTCGCCTCCAAATACAGTACGTTATAGATACATGCAATGAGCCCGTCGCTGGCTTTTTCAAGTGATTGCAGCTTAGAGCATTGCAGTTATCTACAGCAAGCGCAGAATATGTTTGCTCCAGCAGCTTGAGTACAAAAATATACATTCCACACAAACGGAAGGAAAATACTTAGGCGTTACACTAAACAAAGGAATGAATTCTCAAAATAGAGACTAATTATCACGCGTTACTAAAACTTTTTCAGTTCTATATAAATAATGAGATGCTCGGCTGTTTCTGCAGAGACTCGCATACATATTCTGAAAACGATCATCATTTCGACGATTCTCCTGTTTAGCAGCAGGCTGCAACAAGTCATATTGCACGTCTAGAATGTATACTAACGAAAGCAGACAGCATAATCACTAGTCACGTCAGATACACGAGCAACATACAAATATTGGAAGACTTAGAGCTTAGCAGCGTCAGAACCATATTAACTAAGATGTAATTTTTTAAACATCAAGCTATTGATTGGTGTCAATTGAAGCTACTTTTTGGAAGAATTGGGTTAATTCTTGCCTATATGAGAACAAAACTGAACTTCTAATCTCTACATAAACTATAAGTAATAACCTTTCCGTCCTATATTTACACAACTTTTAGCTAATTTTTCCTCAAAGTGTCTGAAGTTCTTATCGAACAAAGAACCGTATTTCCTATAATTTTAGCTTGTTGAAGTAACAAGTCGATGAAGTATACAGGAATTGCCTTACGTCAATATGTGTCCAGATATGACTTTGTTTGTAACGCTACTTTACTAACTTTGAGCTTCTCTAGCTTGAAACTACGCGTTTTTCAATTCCTTCAAGGGAACTTCTCACTTATTTCGGTCCAAGGAATTCACCTCAAAATTAATGAGCATCACTTTTGACACACCCTATATGCGATATGGTAACGATATTTTTCATGCTGGGAAATCGTTGAAAGACAAGTGAAAAGCATGTTTTGACAATTGTTTTTGTTATTCAACGTTATGAACTTAAGTTTTTCTAGAAATTCAGGAGTACTAAAGGTGAGATTTCACGCTGGGATAGCGAATACCAGCAGTTACGAGTTGAGTCCAGTATCTCGATATCGGAGCGCCCACTTTCCTCCATCAAAATATTTCTACCATTCTGAATCACTGTAGTATTTTGTTTGTTCTATTTCATAGACAAGGGTATTATAATCACAATTTTGTCGCGCACTGTTTCTTCCTTTCCACCCTATGAGGTTGATGAAATGGAAAAAGATTACCACTTTCACACTCTAAATAGGGATTTACTACATTTTCCAATCTTTTGTGTGAAAAGATTCAGCCAATATAAAGCAGGAATTAACTCAGAAAAACATTGTATTGGTCATCAAGGAACCTAGACCTCACCCGAGCTGAAAAAAAAAATGAGTTTGTCTGAAGAAAATAATGAAAGCTTACGGATATAAGTAGAAAATTCGGGGAAATGTCAACCGAACTCGAGATTCAATCGAAAGACTTAGAAGATAAACAAGTAACTTGACGTGTTTCTACTCAATTATCCGCCTTCATGAGGATAATAATAATAATAATAATAATAATAATAATAATAATAATAATAATAATAATAATAATAATAACTCAATTATCAGTGCTGCCAACATATTTTCATTTCGAATACATTTGATCCCACACCAACGGCAATGTATATTAGCAACTTAGAAAAAATGAGCAACGAAAAGCGCCATATTGAAATTAAATCTAGAAGTATTCGCAACTGAACCATATCATTTAAGAATGCTTATGCTTTCCAAAAGTATAAACATATTTATAATGATTTTTACCTAGGAGCTAAAATTCCCCGTAACCTAGATCCTATTGGTTCCTTTTACCTAGGAGCTAGCCAATCCTAATACCACCTATATAAATCAAGATAATTCTGAAGGAAAAACAAACTTTTTATTTGGTTTTAATATATTAGTATTCACAGACACCATAATTTATTTTCACGACGAAAAAAAATGAAATTCGAAATCGCTCATTTTGAGGTGACAAACATTTAGAATATACATATCTTGCTTTTTAAAGCTACGATTATGATTGGTTAGCTCGGAGGTGAAAACGCTTTTTGATTAGTTCTTAATTCAATTTTGGAAAACTAATTTTACTTTAGTAGTTTTTCCCATATTCAGGATGTCCCTGAATTAATTATACAAATTTCAGGCGCTGGTTATTCCTATATATATAAAAAATAATAATAACAAAATCTTTTCAAGAATTTTCAAAAATTGCCTAGTTTTTGGGATAGAAGCGTGCAAAGTAGGTGTAGCATCGTCACAAATGACGCTATCCTTGACGGTTTAATGAATCAGAATCTTTGTCGTGCCCATAGAATGTAGGGAAAAGTGTGACAAAACGGAGAAGTATGACAGAAAGGGAAGGCCTCAGATCGGACCGATGGTGCCATCAAGGGGGTGAAAGTTGAACTACTTACTGGATGCATCACAGACGTAGTTTCTTCTGTTGGGGTAGTGATTTCATGGATTTTTACCATTTCGCCTCCGAGTGAATTTTGTTTCAAAACGTTAGGATTTTTCTACATTTTAGTTTATTTTCACCTCAAGTTGGTGGTTTTGTTAAACTCAAATTGACAAAATTTAAGCATCCCCATTATTTTATAGTTATTTATCTGGAATATAGTGGTAGTTTATTTGACTTTAAGCAGCTCGCTTAGCATAGTCATCTTTTGAAATCTTTAAGAGCTAGGCATTCGGACACAATGGGGAATGACCTCGCCCATGATCCCCAAGTCCTATTGTAATTCCTTGCCAGTAAACCAAGGAACTCTGGACGTACAATTAAACAGGAAGGCAACTCCAGAATCAAATTTTTTTTGATGATCAACAGGAATCTGAAAATTTCCTCATTATCTACCCATTATCTTACTTCGGCCCACATACCAAAGTACTAGATGCATCCGACATAAAAACTTCAATACATGAAGAATCCAGTGTTGTCACGTTCCCGTCGCAATATTTTCCTCAAGATACTGAAAAAATTCCCGATTTTTTGGTAAAAATTTCCCGCCTGCTACTTTCAAAATTACTAATTGAAACAAAAAGTGCCAAAAAAAAAAGATTCAACAAAATTTCCCAATATTTTGTAATTTTTCCCTTTTACCCCTTATGTGAACCACATTTTCCCATTTTGCGGGAAATTTTCCTCCAACTGACAACACTGAAAGAATATCTACAAAATAAAAATACAGAACAAAATGATGAAGAACAAATTCGCACCAACAAACCTTATTCTTCTCCTGTATCTAAACGTCAGCCCTCTAAAAAACAATCAAGCAATACAGCCTACAATATTCCCTAAATCAAGCTGCAATATCTCACCAAAAGTAAGCAATCTTCACATCCACACAAATCCATATTCGAGATATTCCACCAAATTCACTGACCCTTGCACATTAAAAAAAAAACGATTTCGATAGTAACCAGAGAGACGACAATGAATCTCGTACGTCAATTCATAATAATGAAAATTATAAGGAAATATCTATACACAAATCTAATTGTTGTTATAAAGAATATCAAAAAGGAGCTTAAAAACGGACCTATACGTGGCGAATATCTACTGTCAGTCACTTGCAGGAGGGTACAAATTAGAAGAATTGCAGAATTAACCCAAGAGGAATAAGTGGGACATCATAGAACTATCAGAAGTGTGGAGGAATGACGAAGAACAGTTAGAACTACCGCCTGGGCACATGTTATACTTCAAAGGATCAGAAAATGGCAAACAGACAGGCGTTGGCTTTATAATTAATAAAGAACTGAAGTGACGACGGATCACAGAAATTGAACAAATTTCGGATATAATCGCACAAAGATAAACAAGAGAAATGTATAAGATGAACAAGATAAACTGTAGTATGGAAATTATACAAGTGTATGATTCCAACAACATCACATCCGGAGGAGAAAATCGCAGACCTATACGAGGACATACAGACGATTATGATTAGTAACAAATCGCTTTACAAAATTGTGATGGGAGACTTCAATGCGAAAGTAGAAACTAAGCAGAGCACTGACACGAAAGTGGGAATGTTTCAATTTGAAGAAGAAAAAAAACAGGAGAGAAGTTAGTGGAATTCTCAGAAGTCAACAGTCAGTTCATTTCCAATACAGTACATTTTTCGAGAAGGCACCGCAGAGGAAGTGGACATGGAAAGGCCCAAATGGGACTAAAAACGAAATAGAGTACAGAAATAAAATACTGACTGATATAATAAGATAAATAGCCAAGGAAATATCAGGAATCAAAAAGAGAAAAAAGAGCAAAATCTCAGAAGAACTAAACTCTTGATGAAGAAAAGAAGGAAAATGAAAGAAGAGAAAAGTTACATAAAGAGGATCGAGTCCATAGAACTAAATAAAACCTTAAGGAAGAAAATAAGAAAGAATGTACGAAGATGCAACGAAACTCTTGTTAGAAATAAAATCGAGGAAAACAAGAGCCTAAAGAAAATCAAACAACAGCTCCTGATAGGGAAAAAGCAAATGATTGCAGTTAAGAGACCAGAGGGAATGTAACACCAAATAAGGAGGAAATTATAAAAATATTTGAGAATTTCTACAGATAAATGTACTACTCATAAGAAGAACTAGGAAAAGAAGATTCAGAAGAAAATGATGTAGATGTGTCAGATGTAATGAAAGAAGAAGTGGATAAAGTACTTCGAGGGGTGAAGAACAGAAAATCGCCAGAAGAAGATGGACTCACAGCAGAGATGTTTAAATGGGGAGGTGAAAAAGGAACTTGCTAAATTAATCTCGATGTGCCTGAGGAAGAGAGAAATACAGTCAAGTTGGAATAATGCTATTATTATTTGATTATACAAGAAATGGGACAAAGAATGCATCGAAAGCTACAGACCAATTGGTCTACTATCAGTTCTATAAAAACGTTCTCCAAAGTTATTTTGAATCGTATTGAACGAGACTTAGATTTTAACCAGGGAAGGGAACAAGCCAGATTTTGTCGTGGATTTAGCACAATGGACCACATTCAAGCATTGAAAGAAGCTATGGAAAGACTAATGAGTATGAATTTCCACTATGTTTGGGATTCATAGATTCTGACAAAGTTATTGATTCTGTCTCCTTGGCAGCAATACTTAACTCGCTTAAACATCAAAGTATCGGAAGTATATATACATCACGTTACTGCGAAACATCTACTCGACTGCTACATCCGTCATTAGACTACATCAAGAAAGTAAAAAAATTAAAGATGGAAAATGTGTAAGGCAATGAGATTCAATTTTTCCAAAATTGTTTTGTGCGGTCTTGGAGAGAGTGTTCCAAAATTTATACTGGGATGAAGTTGAAATAAAGATCAATGGCAAATATCTTCATCACCTACGATCCGCTGATGGTATAGTCCTGTTTGCTTCAAGTGCAGAAGAACTACAAAGCAGAATGGATGAACTGTGGTGAGAATTCGAAAATAGGCCTTAAAATGAATTTAAGTAAACCAAAAGTAATGTACAATCAACATGCTGAAAAGAAGGAAATAAAGATTCACAGAGAGACAATAGGTATAGTTGATGAGGCCAGCTCAAAACATCGAATGCCGAGTTGACGGATGAAATGGGGTTGCCACCTTTTGATGAATAAATTACGGGACACTCGGCAAAAAATACGGGATAATGCCAAAAAATACGGGACAAATCTGAAATAATCTAAAATGAATGTAACTAGTAAGCCCCTGTACTACTGCAGTATGTGTACCACACTTGTTCGTGCAAAGTGCAATGTTGGCATAAGGTGTCCAACTTGAGAGTTGCAAAAAAGGAGTTTATGCTCCCGAATGGTGATTAATGTGCTACAGGAACTCCAGAAGAATTCTAATATTATACCTTCATCTGTTGCAAAGCCATTTGCAATGTAAGGGGAACATATACCATTTGAAATGTTTCTGCCAAGAGTGAGAAACATATACCATTTCTTCATACGATCATGA
Organism: Lepisma saccharinum; assembly: GCA_022664845.1. Classification (NCBI taxonomy): domain Eukaryota; kingdom Metazoa; phylum Arthropoda; class Insecta; order Zygentoma; family Lepismatidae; genus Lepisma; species Lepisma saccharinum. The sequence goes on from JAGDQP010024766.1 coordinate 6,223, forward strand.
TCAATAACTGAAGGTTACACGTGTAAAACGAACAGTGTATACAGATATTGGCATAAGTCGAATGCCAGTTTGTGCTTAATCCATCTGCAGCAAACGGCCATTGTTCAAATGGGCACAAAGGCGGAGCTGAGTGCCGCTATCAAAAAAGTAATTGTGAATTTACTAAAAGTTACATTGTTTGAGTAAAATTGGCCAACAAGAAACATTCCACTGTGCAATACATACTAAATAATTTTAAATATGATGGAACAACATAGATCTTGCCAAGAAAACCTAGAAAAAAGTGCTTAATGAAAGGCAAGAACTGTTTGTAGGGGAACACGTAACATAGAAGCCGAAGATCAGTGTATCTCAGCTGCGTCAAATGTTGAAGATGCAACTCTGAGAATGAAACGTCCAATTCAACCTTGTGTCTTGCATTATATAGATACGGTCATTTGTCTGCATTATCATGGAAGGACGCCAAGAAAAAAAAGTCATTTGTTGATAAGAAGAATCGTGTCTTGAGGCTGAAGTTTGGCAAAGTACACCAATATAGGAACCAAGAGATTTGGGATAGCGTCATTTAGTCAGACGAAACCAAGATTAACTTCCAGGGATCTGATGCTGTAATAAGGGCGTGGAAAAAAGTTAAATGAAAAAGACAAAGCAGAGAAGACACTACCTACAATAAGATACGCAGGTGACTCTAGGTTTCTTTGGCGATGTATGTCCTCTAAAGGTTTTGACAATCTACATTTGATTGACGGCACAATGGTTGGTCTACAGCGACACGCTGAAGAAGAATGTGAAGCAGAGTTCCAGAAAATGTTTTTTTCCGGCTGTTTATATGTTTCAGACAGACAATGATATCAAACACATTGTCGCTCTTAACGAGAAATGTTGGATCTGAAATAACCCAAAACAGTTGAAAACTACTCCACAATGGGCGGATTTCAATCGTGAACTTTTGTGTCTGATTTTATGAAGGCGCGTGCGGAAGCAACAGTCAAACTCATACAACAGCAGTCACATTATATCCAAGAAAATCTCAAAATGCTGAGTTATGCGCATAGGAAGCTATCACTCATACAATGCGTCAAAGACTTTGATCAATGAAGAACGCGCGTAAGGTAGTTATTGAAGCCAAGGGTTACTCCACTCGACATTAGGACTGCCATTTTGTTTCGTTGCACCACATTGTACAAATATCAGTGGCACATGAACAACAAGCTTTTTTACACATTTTAATTTGTATACTCAGTTCCGATCGTGCTACGGAATTATTCTGTTTTTCTATCCGTCATGAATTCTTGTTGATTACCACTGTTCTTGAAACAAAAAGTTTCTATATATTTTCCAGGGTTTTATTATACCTGGGATCATGCTGTACGAATAGAAGTGATACATACTGTATAATGACTACCCGCACAATTCGAAACCTCCAGCTCACACTCCAAAAACACCAGCGGTAGGAAAATTGACACTACAATTTTCTAACCACAGTTGGCATAAGTAGTTGATAACAGTCTTCACTGTTATCAACTAGTGAAGACACGAATGTTATACGTCACCATGTTGGGGCTTGGGAATGTGGACAGAGACTGCTCGCCAGTCTGCATAGTATACAGTCGGAAAAGAAACCATTGCGGTTTTCTGTTCAAATTATTGATATGTTGAAAATATGTGTGTGAATTTATTAGTCAAAATAAGGGATAGCCACTCATGATACGGGACGCGTAATTTTTACCTAAAATACGGGACATCCCGTATTATACAGGACAGGTGGCAACCCTAGGATAAAATAAATAGAAGATGTGAAAAGGTGTGGAGTTCGTTTGGAAGACTACACTTTATTTTCAAAAGCAAACTACCAATGTGTCTGAAGCGTAAAGTTTATAATCAATGTGTCTTACCCGTGATGATGTACGGCTGCGAAACTTGGACATTGGATGCGCAAACGACTCAAAGATTGAGGGTCACACAATGAGCAATGGAGAGATGCATGCTATGAATAACCAGGAGGGACAGGAAGACAAATTAATAGATTCGCGCACAAAGGTAATAAGACTGCGAAGAAGATGAAGTGGAGATGGGCTGGTCACATAGCTAGACGAACAGATGGAAGGTGGACGACAAATGTACTACAGTGGATTTCTAGAGAAAAGAAACGGCCGAGACTTTGAAAAACGAAAGTCTCATATATATATGAGCTCCTTCGTAGCCTAGTCGGTAGTGCGTTCGACTTCAGTGCGAGCGTTCCCAGATTCGATTCCCGGTGGGGGCTAAAAAATTTCGGTGTTGACCCAGCATCGTGAGGACAATTGGGGAGCTGCTGTGAATGAAAGACAGTGGCGATCACAGTGAGAGCTTCGCCTCTCCTCTCCCAACCCGTCTGATCAGCGTGGGAGCAGTAGACCAACTCCTCCCTTCGGAGAGAGGCCTCATCCAGTAGTGGATTGAATATGGCTGTGATTTATATATACAGTATATATCGTCGTCGGAACTGCAATACCCCCTATGTGGCAAACCATCAATTTTTCAGGAAGGCCAAAAAAAAACGGTTTCTGTCCAAAAAACAGTCTTGAATACAATTTAGGTACTTTAAAGTTATTATATCTCAAAAAGTAGAAGTTCTTTTCACATTAATTTTTTCTACAGTATGCAGACTACACAGAACTATAAACTGGTGCAAAAACATGAAAAGTTAAAAAAATGCCACATAGGGGGTATTGCAGTTCCGACGACGATTTATGGGTCTGAAAAGCCCCGGTTTTTCATTTACAAAATCTGGCAACCCTACAGATTATTAACCCTAATTTTTGCTGATATTTTTGTTCGAACAATAGAGTGGTTCATGACGCAATAACATTTTTGTGAATTGAATTTCTGTTGCAACTGTGGTGTAAATTGTAGTTATAACAAAATATAATTTGGAGTTTAACAATAGCGATCACAAGACAGTTCTGTAGGACCAAGCTAAAGGGGTTTGTTATTGTAGTCGGTGACTTTTCTGTAGATATTAAAAGGATTTTAACAGATCTTTGGCGCTAATTTAATTCGTCTGTTTAGTGCTCGGTAGTTATGTTCCTCGAGGGAAGCAATGTAGTATGAAATTCAGTTATTTCCTATATTCAAAAGTAACAAAATTATCGATGATTTAGTAAAGCTTCGATCATATAACTTTACAGGTTAACGTAAAGAAACAATAAGCGTGATAACATCAACATAGGCGACCTCAGAAACATTCCACAAGCCTCTATTGTCAACTAAAGATACAGAATACAAACATGAATACATAGAAACACAAAACCGACAAATTTCAACATATTCTGTTGGATTCTATATAGATTGGCGACACTTTCACAGTCTCCATAAACTTTTAAATAAGCGTTGGGATAATTACTTTATTATTTATTCCTATCCCTTGCAAAAGGGACCATATTGGAGGGAGAAACCGCACAGTGTCTCAAGTAAGATAACAATAATAAAGTCATTTAGATTTCAGTAGAATTTTGAGAGGGTCATTTCGCAGTATCGTGGAGACTAGTGGCTAGAGTGAAAACCAATATTATAAGCAAGACTTAGATGACTTACGTTTGATAAGAAAATGGGCAACAAGAAAAATCATTCTCGTAAATGTGGATATAAAAGTAAGAAGAGGACGTTACGATCAAGGAATTGAATGACGGAACATAACAGCTACTGATTTTACTAATTTATGTTGTGTTCTTTGGCGCTTTTAGTCATCATGATAATTAGTACAAAAATAATTGATCATTATTGGGTTTATGCATTTTTAATCAAGACACTATATATTGGTTGGATATGGTACCTGTACAATAATAGAACAAAAAAAATGTGAGTTTGTGAGGAACAGAAAACCTTCTTCAGTCTGAGTAAATTGTCAAGTTCATTTCCAAAGTGACATATCTTGAAAAGATACAATAATTGCAAAATTTTATTTAATAATATTATTATTTCCTACGAATTCGTGGGCGCGGGTTCAAATCCCAGCCAGTACACTGAAGACTTTTATCACCGTGTTCCCATGCCTGGCGATCTGAGATGCAATCTACACTGCAAAAAATAGCGGTGCAAATTCAACACAATGCGGTGTCCCAGTATGACTACCACTTTTTACACGCTATTACCTTACTCTGTAATCATGTTTCATCTCTGGTACAAATCTTGCAACGTTAATTTAACTGATTTACCGACGTCATACAATGATGAAATTTTGCACAGTGACCTAAGTCTGGTGACAATACAACATTCCATTGTTACTTTCATATATTTCTATATATGTTTATTTTAAAGACATCTTTTAATATTTTGTTATTAAATACTTATTATAAAATAAAAACTAGCCTGCACCACCGCTGGGTTTGGCTGGTTGCAGAACACTTTAGGATTTGGGCCACAAAATATTAGCTGCAGGCAAAAAATATTTAAAAAAGGATTTTTGAAACAAAAAACGTTTTTTTAACCAAAGAAAAATGGACTAAGAATTAACAAATAATAAATTTATGGATAGGAATATAAAAGTGTGGGTGCTCTTGCTTGCCTTATCATAAAATCATAATATCTACGAGCACAAACGCTTTTATATTCCAATTCATAAATTTATTATCTTTTACTTTCTAGTCCATTTTTTGGTAAATAAGGTGTTTTTTTAAAAATCCTTTATTAATTAATGTTTTTCTTGGTTAAATCAACACAACATACGGTGTTGATTTCGGTATTACGAGAAAAAGATATAGCTGCAGCGAGATTTGAACATGAGTTACTCAGAAGTCGAGCTTCTTACCGACTTTTTTTTATTCAACTATGAATTACAAACCAATAATAATCAACAAACGGCAAACATTACATTCATAACCGTAATACCAGATAATACTTGAAACATTTTAAATATACAACGCTCTTTCATATTGAGCAAATCTTTTTCATCTATTTTCCATGGGCATTTGGATAATCAAAGTGCATAATAAATTAACATAAAATTCTATATCTGTAATATTTGGCTTAGTAAGAAGAATATTAAGAGTTTGGCATGTTTCGATTTCACTCTTTAATTTCATTGTTAAACATTTGTGATCAGAAAAAGATAGCCACTCTAAGTGGACACTCTGTATATTGTCCCGCAATTGTTCATCCACATATATTACATCAATACGTGACGAACCTTGCGCGTAATAATATGTGGCTGCCATATCGGCTGGATTCTGGTTTTCCCACACACTGATCAGTCGAAATTCCTCAACTATTCTTTTGAGAGTAGGACTAAGGTTTGAACCCGACGTGCTATCCTTGATATGTCTATTAGCATTCATATCTCTCCTAATAATGACATTATAATTATGTAATTTTTTAATCTCGGGAGCTAAGATATTACTAAAAAAATAAGTCTCTATTATTATATACATGAGTATCACTGGGGCCGTAACAATATATAAATGCTAAATTATTGATTGTCATGGAGATCATACGACCACTTGGGTGTTAAAACACATTGTTATAAACAAGGTCCTGTCAAATAAACAGAGCAGTTCCGGTTCTCGTTTCAGTGTCATAGTTGAAAATTGTTTCATAAAATGGAACGTTCCATTGAACACTGGAGCACTCTTGGAATGCAGCAACGTGGATAGTGCGGTTTAATAAACACTGGCGAAAACTTTCTACTTTGTCCGTATTAAATACGTGGGCAACGGTCATAGAACAAAGGCCCAACGAAGTCGTTGGCAAGGACCCGCCATGATCCACTAAATCAAAAGTTTTACGAATGTCATAGTAACAAGTTTCATATAAATATATGTAAGGAAAAAAAAGTTAATAACACATACCTGCTGTCAGTGTGAATATAGACTTACTGCTTTTTTTTTTCTCCACCTTGCTCCTGATCGACTGGACTCTTCAGGACAATGGTTTCCTTTTCTGTGATCTAGTACGTCGAGATAGTTTTTTCGCCTTTATTTTTGGCTTTTTTGCCACACTAGCTGTGGCCACTAACACTTGTTTATAAATCCTTTTGTAATTAAATTTAACACTTTTCACTCTTTTACCACTAATAAACTATGGATCTTCCTTCTACTGAGGATTCTTCAGATGAAATTTCACTAACAGAAACAGACTGGGGGGGGGGACTAGTATTACTTTGAATAGGATCATCGGCTACCACCTTTAACAACTGACAACGACAGGTCGTCAATGGTTCATTGGCCTCATCCACTTCAATTTTGGCTTCACTGTTTTGTTGGGAATCACTCGCAATATTACCAGGTGCGTAAATATGAAACCGGAATTTATGTACAGAATAGACACGGTGATTGGATGACAATGCTAAGAACTATTTTATTCGAAGTATTGGCCATCGCTAGCGATACATTTCTGCCATCGTTCCGGCAATGTGTGGATGTCAGACCAAAAAAACTGTGCCTCTTGTGCTGCAAATCAGTCATCAAGCCATTTTCGTACATTTTCGTAAGATGTGAAGCGTTGGTGCGTGTCCCATGGATGCAAATAAGTGAAACTCGGAAGGCGCCAAGTCTGGTGAGTAAGCCACATGCGGAAGAATTTCCCAGCAGAACGTCGCAATCGTTTCTTTGACCGGTTTTGTTGTGTGGGAGGGTACATTATCGTGAAGCACAATCACTTTATGTTGTCGTTGGTCATATTCTGGTCTTTTTTCACGCAAAGCTTGATGCAAATCGATCATTTGTTGTCGGTAACGTTGGGTGTTAACGGTTTCGCCAGGTTTCAGCAGTTCTTAATAGATTACTCACTTCTGATCCCACCAAACACAAAGCATTGTCTTCCGTCCATAGTGATTTGGTCTTGCAGTCGATGTCGCCGGTTCTCCTGGAGTTACCCATGATCTTTTACGCTTATGATTCTCGAGATAGATCCACTTTTCGTCACCAGTCACAATTCGATGGAAAAATGATTTCCTTTTGTACCTGGCGAGCAGAATTTCGCAAGTGGATTTTCGGTTTTCCTGCTGTCGTTCAGTCAATGCATGTGGAACCCATTTTTCCACCTTCTGAATATTTCCCATGGCTTTTCAACGTATGAAAACTGCTTTTCGTGTCGCGTTTAGTTGTTGTTACGTTTGAGCGTCATCCTCATCCAACAAAGCTTGCAATTTGCTATCTGCAAACTTTTTCGGTGGTCTTCCACGTTCTTCGTTTCTCACGTCAAAATCGCCACTTTAAACATTTTTAAACCACTCGTAGCACTGTGACTTACCAAGAGCATGATCACCGTAAGCTTCGACAAGCATGCGATGCGATTCTGCATCAGTTTTCTTCAAATGGTAACAAAAAATTGCGCCATGTTCAACGCTATTAAACACTACACTATGACATCAAACTTGTCTGGTTGTGAGTTGCAAATCGTTATCAGCAGTCAAAACAAGCAAGTGGCGCCAAGGACGCAGTTTTACGGTAACCAGAGTGACAGCTAACGCCGTCTATGCACAAATTCCGGTTTCATATTTACACACCTGGTACTATTATCTTGCTTTTGAACAACATCCACAACCTGAATTAACTCACTAACTTGTACTGGTTGAACCACCGTATTTTGTTCAGAAGGCACATGGAAAGGATCACACTCTTGTACTAGTTTGTCTGCTTAGTTGGTCGTCGGCGAGCACAGCTGATTGGACTGAAGGTCACGAGTGACTAACGTCGCTGCAGAACTTGTGACAGGGTTGCCACTGACTAGTTCTTTATCTTTCGAAATACGATGAAGGGACTCATTCACTATAGGAAAATTGTCTTTATCTAATGGAGGTACTTGCAGTGTTTTTTGACCCGCTTTCGGTTGAAAACTGTTCGGATTATCAATTACTTCAGACACACTGGGCGGATTTGGCCCTTGTATAGGAGTTTGTAATTTAAAGTTGTTAATTGTCAAAAATAACGGAATATTACGTTCCACCTTTGAAAGGTGTACTAATCACTTTCCAGTATAAACAGCGTATGGGAATATATGATCTGGATTGCGAATCTGTACTACTCAAGTTACCGTTCCGTAAGCACTAAACTTAGTCTTTATTTGCTGATCTGAAATCTCGAGCGAGGCTACCCACACTGACACTATCGTAGTTTCAGGTTCATCAATCGATACCGGTAGGACAAATCCTTCATAATCTGAGGCATACACTAATTTCTCTTGACACTTTTCTAATGTTCGTTTTGCTATATCCAGATTCACTACTCGGACGAATATTTTTTTGTAATAATGGTCCAGTTCAATCGACTGTATTCGTCTCCCACTAGACAGAAGTCATGGCGGATTGCTTCATGCAAGTTCTCTAGTCGTAATCTTACTGGTAAAGTATCAAATCTATTTGTAAGGTATGTTTTCTGGAAATATTCGTAGATTCTATATAGGCCAAACTACTACTAATATTATAATATCACTATAACGGTTACTCTATTTCACCACCACCTTCAACCACAAACACGCAACACAGAGCACTCCACTTCCCAATCTCGCGCTATAAACGCTCGTCAGGAACCCTACATTGCTAAATCGTCAGACGGAAAAGGTACTAGTTGCAAACGATATTTAGTGAACAAGATTTGAATTAAACGACTACACTATAGAGTTAAACAGTATAGAATTAAACAGTGTATTAAATACATGTTGCTGAACTCCGAAAACAAACTAAATTACCTGCATGGCTTATCGCATGGTTTAATCACTTCCTATTTGCCAATTGGGAACCAGAATTCCTATTCATTGAGAATATTCCATTTCCATGGAAGCAAGCAAGATGGCGACAGCGAAACACTTGAGCAGCATTACTGCTTTCTTATGTCAAATTCTGAGCTTGCTTTTATAGAAATGGGACATATTCTCAATGAATGGGAATTCTGATCCCTAATTGACCAATGGAAAAGTTATTAAATCATGCTATAAGTCGTCAGAATAACTGTTTGTGTTGGGATGCAGAAACATTTTTTTAATCCTCTATACTGATTGAATACTGTTGAAAGAACAGCAAATTTATGAAGTTAAAACACTACGGATAATAAGCTACACGGACATAAGAAAAAAGAAAAGAAAATGAGTTCTTTTTTGTGGAAAGAAGCAGGTTTTTGGCTGAAGACAGAGACAATGGTTGGTATACTTTCGGTCCTCTGCCTGTAACGTCATCCCTCTTTCCTCCCCCAAACCACCTACAGTGACATATGACCACAAGGAAAAAGCAAGTCCAGACCTACAGAGGGAAGACAAATAGTCCTTTCTTCCATGTCACAAACTTAGTTCATTTTTGGTAAAGCTCTCTATCATATGTCTTTATAGTGTTGTTTACTTCACATTTTTTGCTACATACTGTTGTATTCTCAATTGCTAATTCTGCTACAGAAGAAACTATAACAGAATAACATAGTTGTGCAGACCTCAAGGGAAAGCGTGCTCAGATCCGTCTAGTCAGCGTTTTGAACAGTAGACCAACGCCTCCCTCCAGGGAGAGGCCTCATCCAGTAGTGGATCGAATATGGCTGTGATTTTTGTGTGATGTGTGTGTGTATTTTGAATTTACTTATAGCCGTTAGTATCTCATCTCAGGCTCAGGCCAGGATAGGGAGTGGGAGAGGGTGTTCGAAGATAGTCGGCCAGATCCTAATTTGGAGATATGATGCGGAAAGGTTTAAACCAGGGCCTAAGTTGAAGATACCATTCCGGCATTTGCCTGGTATGACCGAGGAAAATCCCTGGGAAAACCTCAGTGAGGATGGTAGCCCGCTGGGATTAAACCACAAACCTCCATCGTTGGCAGATGTTGAATTAACACAAGTTATAAACGATAATTTTGAAGCAGAAACACGAAAGAAAGCTACAGGCTAAAAATGTATGCTATTAGTTGTACATTGTAGGTAGAAACATACAGAATTAGAACATCAGAGGAAAGCATAGTTTTTATGGTAAAACAATTTAATTATAACATTAGCAACTGTCAGGATTTTGCAGATCAGGTTCTCGGTAAAATAACACTTAAACAATATGCATAGTACTATATATTTCAATGTTAAATTTTCCGTCACTCACTGACAATTTTGCAACCGACACTTACACACTGACATGCATTTCCCCAAACTCTCTGAAAGTATGGGCCCAACAAAATTGTATAAATACCACATAAAAGGTTGTCACGCACTCACATCTGTGAATTATTTTATGTTTAACTTTATAAATACTGCTTTTGCACATTATGATATAAATAAGCCAATGGACTTAATTACAAACTCTAGACAAGATACCACTATTGCGTGTACATAGTTCTGGGTTTTTAAAAGTTGAAAGTTGAAAAGTTGAAAAGTTAGAGCTATTCCACGAGTATGTCAAGTCTGGTAGTAAAAAGTCAAATTTACTTTGAATTTTTGTATATTAATGCAATTGGCTCTTGGAAGCTATCCAGGACCGCTAGTAGGAGAGAGCAAAGAGGGCTGGGGGCACCAAATGAAGATAAGGAGGCTCTATTTTTCGTCCTGTATGCTGCTACTATTTATAACCTGGTATTGTTCTTATGAAAATAAAATGGCCTTTTTCAAGGTACCATCATTTGGAGTCGCCGTACCTCAGACTATGAATCAGGCGGTTAGGGTTCAGTTCCCGGGCAGGGCGCTGGAGACTTTTCTACTGTGCTCCCATGCCTGGTGCTCTGAGATGCATTCAGACTCCTATCAAACAGTACCAGAGAGTCCTTGGTATTCCTGGGCACCTTGGCAGGTAAAGATGGACGAGTATGGGGCTGACCACCCCAACTCATGCCGTAGGTCTAGAATAAATGAAGCGCTACCTCCACACACCCCATGTGTCACTGACAGTGCGTGCCCATTGCAAAGGAGATACCTTTACATTTTATTACCATCCCATCATTTACCTGATGCGACAGAGAAACCAGGAGAAATTTCAGGAAGGACTCCGCTGGGCGAGAACTCACAACTTTCGAAATGCGAAACAACGTCTAACCTATGACTTCTTTGTAATTGTATATCTGCGGCAAAAAAGCCAAGAAAAGGAAAGCCAAGAAAAGAATAGAAATAAGAATCTTGTTCTACGAAAAAATAAGAATAAATCTGTAAACAGTATTGTTTCAGAAATAAAACCTATATTTTTCAGGTTCATTCAATCAACGTCCCTCTATATTCCTTCAGCAAAAAGATTGATTCTGGTTCACATTATTTATCCTTTTTTAACTTCCGAACAAAATAAAACCTATTTCGCAATGCTATTTGAAATGCACAAATTGCCAATTGGTGGTTGTGGGCTTGTGGCATGCTACCGTCCTTGTGAAGATACGCACACGTTGTAGAACCCTTGAAATGACCATCACATGTAACTGAAAAGGATGAGATTGAGAACCTAAAACAAAACGACATTCAGCTTTTCTATCTACACAAGAAACAAAACTAAATTTATATTAGGTGTAAACATTGTGAAGGAACAGGACGGTAATAAACTAATAAATATTTCGAGACGACCCTCCCTTGGCGATTTCCCTCGCAAGAAAGGAGGATTGTTGGGGAGGGGGAAGGGTCTTTTAAATGACGGGAATATAATGCTATGAAAAGAACTTTACTCTTCTTCTCAAGAATAAGTAGTTTCCCAAATTTCAGAAGAGGGCACCATGAGTGACGAATTAAAGCGCCTCCTTTGACTGAATTTTAAACTATCATCTCCATAAGAACCTTAAATGAAGGTCACATCTAGGAAGTTGTGTTCGACAAAACTTCTTGTGATTCTAGCACCTACCATGGTTGATGTGCTTAAAAACGTGACTTCGATTACTTAGTGTTATTTCCGTTGTTTGTCTTTTGATATTATCTTTTGTTTATTCTGTTGATAATTATAGACTATTTCTGCCGGGATGAATTGCGTATCTTCAAAATACTTAAAAAAATAAAAACAGAAAAAAAAATAGTTAAGATTTAGGGAATTAATTGTAACTACCACAGCAATATAGAACGGTCGCTGCCCCCGTAAGGTATTAAATATTTCGTTACAAATGTTCAAGAGTCGTCGAATGTGTACAGCATTTCTCTTGTTTTTTATTCAACATGGAAACGAATTACACAGCAAAATATTCCGAGGAACTAACCGGAAAGGTTATGGACTTCGGTTCGACAACGACTCGCCGGTTTAAGCCCCACTGCCAACCTTTGTTATAGTTTTTTCTCAGGGTTTATCTCAGTCAGCAGGAGAATGCCTGGAAGCTACCTGAAGTAAGGCACTGGATGATCTTCCTCACTTATCCCAGGAAGAGTACTTGTCGAGGAACATCATCTCTCTCAGACGTGACGTATTTAGGCCAAAGTTGCTGGTTCAACCAAGAAAAAGATTTTAGAAAAAGAGTGAATCCAATATTTACTGTTTACAAAATATCCCTTACGTCATCAAATTGCTACGAAAACTAAACATTTAGTTCTCTATAAGTAGTAACTTACGTACTAGCTTCCCTCTTGAAAAATTAAAACTTTGCAACCCCTTTGTCCGTTTCTCATTCCATCTGAAACACCCAAATGATCGCTTCTGACCCATTGCCTAAGCAGGTTGTGAAACTATCTCCAGTCCAAACCAGAATCCTTGGTAATGTAGTGCTACTGTTTCCAACTATGCTATCGGCTATTTCTCCCTATCTACTCCCGATTGCGTAATTTAGGTCAAACGAAGCCCATGAAACCTTTGAGATCAAATCTCCAATATATACTTATTAATTCTGCTTGCGCGGGAAGCCAACAAATTTCGAAGGCTGCCGCATGCCCCTAATAACACATTGATGTTTATGCACCTTTTCGCATTATGTGAACAAATGTAGCTGCAGGCAATATTTGCAGAACTGCCCCTCAAGATTTGGCGGCTTCACATCGGTAGTATACGGCTTAGTTGTCAGTAGTACAATCGAGGAAAAATGTGTTCAGGGAGCATAATTTTTTTTAAATTTTATTTATTTAACATTTATGGACCAGGCCGGCAGCTATCAATAAGCCCGTCACATGACTGAGTGATATGTGACGGGCTATTCTGTAGCTGCCGGTCTAGTCCATAAATGTTAGTTATATCAGTATTGAAACAACGCTCCTTAAATACTTTTTACCACGACTGTACATTGCTCTTTATGGGCGTTTCCAGACTACACGCAGTACCGTACAAAGTTTTCATTTGTTGCAAAATCCACTATTTTTGCTTTTAGATACTATTTTACCCAAATGAACATTACACCGTGCTGACAAATTTAGTAAATTCCTTTTTTCTATTTTGATAGCGAAGAGAGAATGTTTCAAATGTTTTGCGAATTTTATGACATTTTCTCTTTGGTCCTCATCCAAATCTACATTTTTCACGTCTTCATTCAGGGTATGGCTAGAAGTTTTGGAAGCTGGAGTGTGTGTCAAAAGCAATGTACTTGTGTTCCATAATTGCTCACATCAATTGGATAAGCCTGTAAGCAGCTTTGTAAAGCTTGTATCTAAATACCACGATCACACATTAATAGGAAACATGCGAAAGCGAGTTGCTATTAAAAAATATTCTCCTAACTTAATATAAAGAGATACATATATTACTATTATAAGACATTATTTTGATACGCAATATGCTATTTAAATTTACTATATATTTAATTCAACTAGTAGCTGAACTTAGATTTTCTGGGTGGGTCAACAAATCGGCTCGACCCCTCTCCCTACCACACCCATATGTGTTTCCTGAAATATCCTGACTGAATAATTATAATATCACCAGATTAAGGCAACTCTGGCATCGTAGACTAATCACAGCGAACAGAAACCGAATAGTCTGAAAGTCTCTCCCAATCGTATAAACACGCGAACAAAAGACGCAAGTCTGAATATACCTTAAGCTTAGAGAACCCTGCTGCACACTTTAATAATATAGTGGCGTATACTTCACCCAAAACATTTGCTGAGATTCATTGTACTTGTTTTCTGGTATTGCATGGGTGATATAAAACAGACAAATGCTATGCTCATTTTCTTTTTAACCAGAAAATGTACTAAAGAAAGAAAACACTAAGTCTCATGTGTGTGTATGATGGCAAAATAAATTTCGTGAAGCTTACAATCCCTTCATTGCTATCTGGAAAAATATGTAATTCATATTTAAAGAGCCAACAGATGCAAGACAACCGTACTTTTAACTTAGAAAAGGTTTAAGCTTTCTCAAGGCACAATCAAATCTGGATCAAGTACCATGTTTGTTTTTATCGGGAATAAATTGAAAGGAATATTTCTGGTAAATATCAAATAACAAGATGAATTATTATGGTTTGACATTTTATAAGGTAGGTTGTTAAATACCATTGCTTCACTTTTCTACCACTAGGTGATACTAAACGTACTGTTAAAGTATAATTATAGTATCTAAACATCAAAAGGTACTCACTATTAATTCTTCAATACCGTATAACAGGTTCTATTTCGTAAGTCCCTTAAGAATACAAAGTTTACGGTGTACAGTGATACTTAAGTGAAAGAAAGCATTTAATATAACTTCTCGAAGGGTGAAAAGGGCAATCAAGCTAGAAAGTTCGTGAAAACGTTAAGTTGTTTACCTTCTATTATTATTACCCCAGTTAACAAAGACGCAAATAAATCGACGAGCTTAAAAATTTCTAAAAAAGCTGAATTTTTTCAGGATTTGCTCGTCATATCAAATAGAATGAAATCTCAAAAGTCCCAAAATATCCCATGTGAGCTTCATCCTCAAAATGGCGGACAAAGATGGCCGCCATCCCATGCGCGCCTGGTTTTCTATTTCAGTCTGTATCTGGCAAACCAATAATGATATTTCAATTTTAAAAGCACCATTTTACTCTACAATAGCTCTACTTTAATGTGGTGTATTCCACATTTAAATAAAATAACTCCCAAAACAGTTATTCATGATCAAAATTGATAATTCCGGAATTTCAGAAAGGCACTCTGTAGTATTTTGCGCTCAAGCTCCTAAACCTTTTAGAAATCGTAAAAACATGTCCATATATTTATTTTTTATTGTGTGTTTCATAAGCTGCATTTTAAAAAAAACATCATCAAAATCGGGTGATAGCTTTTCGAGATATTTACTCCGAAGTGAGCCTAGCTGTTATCGGGGATTTAAAAAATGACTTTCTGGTGGTTAAATATCAATATAGTTCGTCCGATATTTGCTAGATGGCAGGGGTATTACTGACTATTTTGTTGTACTTTACAAAGGAATTGTGATAATATATGTGTACTAGACATTTAAGAGTAATTATAATAAACCATTTATCCTTATTAAACATGGGATACGGGTGGGTGTAAAGTTAAAAATACGAAAGAAAGAAAAAGATAAAAAGTCTCATGGCGTCACTACAACAGAGTACTGTATATATTGGGCTGGCGCGGTGGCTCAATTTGTAAATTATTGTATTGTATTGGTATGTGAACAAGTTAGTCCAGTGGAACGTACAGGTGTGTTCTAAGAAATAGCGTGGTGTATTCTGCTGTGAAGGTACGATGGCGGATGAACAAGTATGTATCTTCTGTAAAACTTCACTTACTGTTGGAGATGTAGTTACAGTCAGTGCAGGCCTCCCAACGCTTGTAAAAGCAAGTTTATCTCGTGGAGACAGACTAGAGACTTATTTCAAAAATGTTGATACACTGATTGTGCATGTCGAGTGTCGTAAGAACTACACGAGATCGTCAAGTATAGTAAAATATAATCTTGAAAAATCAAAAGATGTGAGTGATGATTCTCCAAGTACATCAACATTGTCAACCAGATCCTCATTACCAGCATTCGATTTTAAAAGAGACTGTATATTTTGTAATAAGGAGGCGTCATTTAAAACTGAAACAAAAAAATCAGAAAAGTATCAGAAATCAATCCACGAAGTAGCTACCTTGGAAATTAGATCAACAATAATCGCACAAGCTAAAAACCGTGCTGACGACTGGGGGGGGGGGGGGAAGTGTGTTAGCGAAACTGAACAGTGTGGTAGACTTAGTTGCTGCTGAAGTCAGGTAACACAGGGATTGCTATGTAAAGTTTTTTGCCTCCTCAACAGAAGGAAAAGTAGGATAACCTATGGGAAAGACAAAGCTGGTGGCTTTGGAAAAACTGTGTGATTACATAGAGGGCGATGCTGAATGCCAGTATTCCGTTGGAGAACTACATGGCAAATTGATAGAATATGCTAATGGAGATCCTACCGTCTATTCAGCAAACCATATGAAAAACCTTCAAAAGAGATTCGGTGAACGATTGATCGTTACAGAGGGATGTATTGTTTATGGGAGGGAATCCATTCTAACTTTCAAAGGAGCAAGTAAGAGACTGCTACACGGTGCTTGGTATGAGAAAAGGGAAAAGAACGAGGAAAGTGAAAGAGCTCGCATTGAATTAATGGCAGCGAAAATAATTAAAGAAGATATTCAATCAAATGTCTATGATAATATGTCATATCCTCAAGCAGAACAACTCTTTGAGGGGTACAATGATCTCATCCCACCATTACTAAAACTTATGGTCGAAGAAGTGAAATCAACAAAGAAAAGCGATCTTAAGATAGCCCGAAAACAGAGCATGATATGTAATTCTATTATTTTGTTGTGCAGACCCAGAACTTTTATATCTACCATTCAGCTTGCTATAGGAATATACTGCCTGCGTCATTTTGGTTCTCGGCAGCTAATTGATATCCTTCATAGTCTTGGAATTTGTGCAACTTATAGTGAGATTTGACGATACGAATTCTCAAGTATATCATATTGTGTTACACAACCGATATTGCATTTTGTTCAATGGGTCTTTGATAACGCTGACGTCAATATGAGAACATTAAATGGTCATGCAACTTTCCATAGCATGGGGGTATTAGAATAAGTACACCTCCTGAAGAAAGAGCCACACATTCTCGTGTTCCCCGTCTCAAGACTCCCACGTCAAAAGCAGTGTCGTCACTTGCCAGAAAAGAAATTGCAACCTACAAGAAAAGAACAAATATCGGTTTATCACAAATAAAAATAAAAAGAATTTCTTTTGCACATGAGGTTATTCCGGAAGTAAAGCAAGCTGAGTGAGCTAACAACATATGGATAAGCACACATTTGGTAAAAGAATCACCTAAACCATCATGGAATGGTTTCATGCATCTTCTCTACAAGAATGAAACTACTTGTTGTGACACAAGCAGTGTATTTCCAGTCCCTTTCTTTAATAATGCCGCATCAGATATTGACACAATTTATTCCACTCTACTCTATGCCTCAAATGAATGTGAGAAACTAGTACAGAAAACCTGCATTGTCACTTTCGATCAACCACTATATTGGAAAGCAGTAGAAATTGTTTCTGCAGCGAACGACGACAATGCATTATCAAATGTTGTGGTGCGGTTAGGAGGATTCCACCTGCTTATGTCTTTTTTAGGAACAATAGGTCACATCATGTCAGGTAGTGGTCTGGAAGAACTTTGGGGCTTGTTGTATGCCCAAAATACTATCGTGAAAATGATGAGTGGCCATGCTTTCTCACGATCGTTGAGAACACATTTTTTGACACTCATAGCGCTCCACATTCAGTTGGAGAAACATTCGAAGCAACTAGACGAGACCACGAAAGGCAAGATCCAAGATGATAGATGAAGTGCTCTCCGGAGCAATGTCTCTCAAGGAGTTGGAAGACAATTAAAATATTCAAGCTTTGGTTGTTGCTCTGTCTGAAATAATCAAGACAGAAGGATGTTCCAGTACTTCAAAACTCTGGTTGCAATACATCGAACAAGTCAGCCTTGTACTATTATACATCCAAACAGATCGCACTGGAGATTGGGAGTTGCATTTGCAAGCAATCAAATCAATGCTGCCGTTCTTCCATGCAGCTGGCCATAACTTTTATGCTAAATATGGGCATCTATATGTTCAGCAGATGGAAGTTTTGAGGAAGAAAATGAATTATGAAGAGTACAAGAAATTCACAGAACAAGGATATTTCACTATTCGCAGAAAAAGAAAGGTATTGGAGTGGGGTTGCATCAGATATGGTCATTGAGCAAACTTTAATGAAATCAATGAAAGTTTATGGAGGTTTAATTCAAGGCCGAGGAATAACAAACTCAACATTAGCTAGATGGATTCTCTCGTTTCCCATCACCACGAAAGTCACTGAAGCATTAGAAAACTTTTGCCATAAACATTTTGTGTCTTCAGAACAACATGTGGAGATCAGACCCTCCCGCCAGACACGAGATAATCAGGATCTAAGAAGATGTCTGAGTGGTTATCCCTTCATGATCCCCTTGCTAACTCAGCACCAAAAGACTTACTCTTGAACACTGCAAGTGGTTTAATTGCCGACACTCACACAAACTGTGATCAAGCAAAGAAAATTGGTGAAGTGTCACTAAACAAGATGATTGGTGGTTACTCTGGAACTGTAAAACTGGAAAGGAAGAAAAACGTTATTCTTCTTCTATATCCGCTACAAACAATACCATCAAAATTCGAGAGCAAAGTGTGTCTATCAATCCGTTGCAGCTCTATTGAGCCGTGCGTAAGAGCACCGCAAAAGTTTGTGTCTGTTGTACAATCGCGAGCATATATTTTTGACCCCCTTGAATGCTCATTTCAGCTATATGAATTGTGGTACTGTTCGCCTATTGCATATGCAACCCAACTTGATTAGTGGATTATCTTGTATGCATATCACTGCAGGATGTGCAATTCTTCATCCAAAAGCATTTTGCAGGGGAAAGAACGAGATTGTGTATTGCGGAATCATATAAATTGCAGGCGTTAGCATCACTTAGAGAAATTTAAGATAAAGCAGGTTTAATTACAAGAAATGTTTCTTGTATCATAGAGAAACTAGAAAAAATGTATATTTAAGAACTTTTATATTCAATTACCACATTTAAAAACGTAATTAGTCAATGTTATAACACTTTTGTGTGACTCTGAAAGATAATGAGGTATGGAGCAGAACACAAAAAAGTGAGATAAACATTTGCCGTCTATTTTATCTTCCGTCTATTTTACACATTTTGCCAGAAAGGTTACAAAATGTAATTAGTTTAAGAGAATGCCCAAACTACGAGCGGGATTCGAACCCGGGTCGCCTGATTCGAAGTCCGACATCTAAACCACTTAACTACATATCTCATGCAGAACTGTGTTCACCATAACGTAGTAGTAGTTACGGAAAAGTAGCGATTGAAAAGGATGCAATGGCATGTCTTTTTGTTACCTATGTTTATGTGAGGAGAAGTTCTGTGATTTTCAGTAAAAGAATCAGCTTCTTTTCGTAAAACTGCAGCTTAATTACTTCTGTCATAGAGCACTGGAAACCCCTTAGATACTATATTATGCCTTCTCATAGCCATGCGTGAGAAATACCAAATATGGGCGTAATGTGGAAGTTCTGATGCCAATCCTGGGCGCAAAAAAATACATGTTTACATCGCATTAATACTCCATAATGTGTTTAGTTCACAATGCGCTTTCATGAGATTATTTCCATTGATTTTCTGCTGCGTAGAGAGTCCAATCTGCTGAAAACTCAAGTGATGAAGGGGCCACGGTGGCTCTGTTGGTAGAGCGCTCACCTCTGGTGCTACGGGTCGTCGGACCAATCCCTGCTTATGCCATGTGGGCTTTGTGGTGGACAAACACCGTGTGCATGGGTTTTCGCGCGGTTCTCTCGTTTCCTCTCACTTTCCTCATTCCACCAATTCATCCCATCATTATCCATACGGCCTAAAGGCCTTAAAATAAATTCAAATCAAAATTCAAGGGATTAAATTCGTTTGAAGGTATGTTGCTCCTTGCACTCAAGTCACCCCTTGATTTTGGATTAGATTCTACATTTTACGCAACGGAATGCGTTTTGAAATAACGTTGATTTTAAAAAAACAGTTTATCTGATCCCATGTGGGTTTTATTGGCCTTTTGGGGATTTCCTTGGGTTTTCAAAATAAAATGTGATTAAACGTAAAGTTGTGCACAGACCTCAGTACCCCAGTCGATAACAGTTTGTCACAACTGTGGAATCCAGTGGGTGTGTTACAATATTTGTTAGAGTGTTAGAAAGTTTAAATTTATACCGTAGTTTCTCGTTATAGAAGTACATAACGTGTGAAAATAATATCATAGAGTTCATAATAGATAGACTTAGCACGCTTCCCCATTTCTGTGTGCGCTAAAACTAAACAAATTCTGTTCAGAACACGTGATTTTGAATTCATCCGTTACGTAGCTCTGGTGTAGACGTCATATTCTATTATGAGGTCTATACCAGAGCTGCCTAGTGGATGAATTCAAAATCACGTGGTCTGAGAAAAAAACACTAATACATAACACAGAAATGGAGAAGCGTACTGTTTATGTATTATGAGTTTTATGATATTATATGCCATGGGTGAAATTAGGAGAGAGACCCTGGGTGGGGGGGCAGAGAGAGACACTTTAAAAGCTATCGTTTAAAAATTATGTCATTTTGAAATAATTTGGGTGGGGGGTAATGATCCCCATAAATCTGCCCATGTCTGGTGCCCTAATAGAAATGTTGAGCTTTTAATGCAGAGAAGTAAAATTATCAAGCAGACTTAAAAGAAAAATGTTTTTGTTTGAACATCCTATGATAAACCAGTCCGTAGATATTGCATTTTCCGTCTGCAAACACAAATACTAGCATGCACCGCAATACAAAAATGTCCGCCGTTAATCAATCGTTGGGAATAAAAGAATACCCGTTTTGAACTATTCTAAAGAGATATAAACATTAACAGAAATAATAAAATATTAGGAGAGCTGAAGCAACTATGCTGAACAATCTCAGATTGAGTAAGACACATGGAATTTATGGAAAAGGGTTACTTGATTTAAGTAATCTTTGATTTATTTATGAACTTTCGGCATCTCAGATTCGGGCCAGGAAAGGTTGGAATTTGGAAGGTAGTCGGTCAGGACCTAGTTCGTATCATCTTGGCTTTCGCCTGGTATAACTGATGAAAATCCCTAGAAAAGCTCAGTCAGATGGGCGACCGTTGGGATCCGCTCCCAGAGCTTTCCAATCCAATTGCTAACCAACATACTACCAACTGAGCTACGTTAGCTCGGTTCAAGTAATCTTCAAGTTGAAAGTAATCTGTAATCAGATACTAATACTTATTTCGAAAGTATACTTCTGAATTGTTTAATTTTGTCAAGTAATCTTCGTTAGCACGAAATCTTTTATTGTTGAAAATAAACTTATGGATTATAAATGCCGAGAGGAAGTCCGCTAAAACCTATTAATATTGTAATTTCCACGTTTTTTGAACGCGTGTTCTGGGATGTAGATTAGGAAGTCAGTTATCTTTGAATAAGTTGGAAATGAAACACGTGG
>JAGDQP010024767.1:0-27590 GCA_022664845.1 Lepisma saccharinum
CTATTCTTTTTTATTTGTTTTCAAGGAAAACTTGGTTAAAAAAGTACGTTCAAAGAATTAGGTGTTACATAATGGTACAATAGTGTCATTCGTGTTTTTACTTTTTTATGTTTTTACAAAGTTTGTTTTGTGGTTGTAAATTGGTGTATTTGTGATTATAACGATTAAAATGAATATGGCAATAAATCAGGAAATTTAACAGCAGTATACCAAGTTCTCGTTATGAAATGAATGCAGTGTAAAGCATAATATATGGAAATAGAATAGCAAGAGATATAAAGGGGCAATTTCCCCTCCCTGTCGACGCCCTTGGCACACAGTGAATTTCTTAGCGTGCCTATTGGGTATACGTATATAAAACTGCGAAGTCGGGTACGTACGTAAAAATGAAAACATTAGGCGGCTAAAAGTGTCCTGACTCCCCCCCGCGAAAAAAACAAACTCGGCGACTACGTGCCTCAAGAAAGTACCACAACACTCGTTTATAAATGCTATACTACTGATCAAACTGTTTTTGAGTCGTGTCCAACTTTTAGTTTCTTGCGAAGTGATTACCGCATATTGATATTTTTATCAACTTCATTTGTCGCGTTTTCGGTATAACTATTTCTTTTACATTTCACTTCCCACAATGTCAGTAGGCTTCCATCTGTACAGTGTTTTCGAAAAGCTCAACTCTGAATATAACTTTCTCTTCAGTATCCTTTTAAAGTCAATAAAAATGGAAGGGAGCATATACAGCACAGCATATGGCGGTCATTCAGTTAGTCCAGAAAAACCTGTTCACCCCCCCCCCCCCACTCCACACACTACCACAGCAGTAGGGAAGATTTTGCGGTTTTCCCTTACACAATAACATTTTAAGAAATTGTTTCCTAAAGAGAACTTCACTATTGCTACGTAGTTTGGAAAAAGCTCAGACGGGCGCGCGGCGATCGAAGTATTTATAATCATCTGGTGGCGAAAAATAGAACTACAACATGTTCAAAATAAGCGCTTCTCCACCCTGCCTTTAGATCAACCTTAATAGAGGATATGCTTATAGCTATCTCATGCCGGCGAAAGAATGAAGCCAAAAGAAAAAACGTAAGCATTGACCAAGGCGGCACAACTGATTGGCTAGCAGGCAAGTAACGAGCTTGCCGCCATTTTTTTTAGCCGAGAACTTTTTTTTTTATTGGAATGAGTGGGCTATTTGGGCGGTACTAAGCTGTGACGTTTGGCTTCATGTTCTTGACGAAATCGCATATCCTCTATTAGAACATCCTTTATTTAAAATAAAGTAACAATTATATCGGGACGTAAGCCATAGTGGTGTTACCGTCCTTACAATTAACTTTATTTTTTAACTAACTATTATATGCTTCCAAACTTAATTATTTCTATGGCGGAAATACTCTCTTTTCAAGTTCATATAGCCAATAGGGAGGACATATCCCCGATATCCCCTCTCTTACCTACACCACTGTGTATTATCGTGTCTCAAACAAGACCTCTGAAAACCGTTCGTGAATGGCACAACAGATTCAGTCACCGTTCAAATATAAAATTCATCGTCATGGCTTTCGGAGGCGCTCCTGTTACCATGGAAAATTCAGGAATCGGGATGTCCAGGGTGTGATGACTATCCAGCTGAACCCGAAAGGCTTTTTAAAACTTGTATAAGAAATATGAAAAGTTTGTAATCATTGGAGGTGATTGTTTAAAAAATATATAACTTGATTTTACCATTACTGTTTTCACTTTATATATTAATGGCAGTGCCTTCATTTAATGACATACTGTTTGATATTGAGGATAAAAATACACAGTCAGTTAACGCTGGCTATTTATTTGGATCTATGAGAGAATATACTAACATTATTTATTTTAATTTTGCAGACATTTAAATAAGTAGAAATCACATTTTAAGATGAATAATCTTAGTGGATGGTTCATTACCTTAATATTGATGATGTCGCTTGAAATTGGATCCAGAGCGGCTGAAACATGTGAAGAGCTATACAACAGGAACGAAACAACAAATTTAACTGCAATGTACTCATTATACTCTCCCGTGGAAAGAGGGTGTTGCATGTACCTAGATGAAGATAGTGATGAGCAATGTTGCCCCACCGAAGGTAACATTACATGGTAAGTAACGAAAATAATAAGTTGTAAGAAACAAATCGATCTACTTTGCATTCTTTCAAAACTCCTTCCTTGAGGGATATTCATATTGTGCTGTGAGTATCTTCTCAGAATTCACCGAAGATGTGCCAACATAGTGAACAAGATATCTTCAATATCTCGGAGAGACTAGGAAGGTTCTTTAAGTAATAGATTAGAACTTCTACATGTAATTGCAGGGAGACGAGATGTTAGAATAAGTTCAGGGAATAAAACTTCTTGTCGTATTATTTCCTGAAGTCAGGTTCTGAGGCCATTTGTGTATAAAGAATTTGAGGAGCTTTCTACAGTCGACAGAAATAATTTAACAATGAACTTAATTTCTGGTGGGGAAAAAATAAGTTACGGTATATATAGAGAATTTAGTTAATATGGAATGACAGCATTGAATCGAAAAACTAATTATTGCCGTCTAGCAGTCAAATTTTGAACGCCCTGTTTCATATCTTCTCTCTCCCGCATTCTGCATGATTTCCCTCTTTGCTTACTCATACACTTATATAACTTGCAGATCCTCGTGCTAACTGATATATGGGCAAATAGCAGTGAATGAGGAGGTACATACTACTACCTTGTTTCCATATGAAAGACCAGGAGATCGGGCTCGTTGGCGAAGGTCGAGACATCTTTAGGTCATAAACAGAATTACTCGCTGAACTACATGCGTTGTCTGTTGATAGCCAATTTAATTAAAAAGTAAATCTTGATTTAAATTGAAGAATCTACAGTATCATACAACTGTATGAAATTGGTGTTCAAATTATTAGACTCAGTATTCATTTTCCTAAAATTTTATTGTTTGCACGAAATTGCATCGGCATATGTTTTAAATTAATTCCAATTATTGTTATTGAATTACTTGCTCATTTTATCATATATCACGTATGCTTTTCAACATTAATCATATTTTTAGGGTAACGTTCATAAGTCCTAAATTACAGAAGTCCTAAATTGCAGAAGTCCTAAAAAACTTTCACAAGTCCTAAACTTTAGGAGCTGTGCAATTTAGGACTTATGCAATTTAGGACTCGTGCAATTTAGGACTTATGCAAAATCCAGAAAATTGGCTTCTCGTCTTTTAAGACTTCTGCAATTTAGGACTTCTGCAAAATCAAGAGAATTGGCTTCTTGCGTTTTAGGACTTCTGAAATCTAGGACTTGTTGTGCTACCCCATTTTTGACACTGCTAGTTTGTGGCAGGGCGCTCCATCATACATAAAGTGAATGGGTCGCCACCAATACGTGGGAAAACTTGCTTTTGAAGAACGTTTGGTGTGTGTCTTGCTGCAAAATTCTCTCTACTATACAAAGTCTTCCATGTCCGAAGACAAACATTATATCCGAAGCCATAATTGATATAGGATGATTTACACATTGCAACTTGAACATCTTCGCAGGTCCACGCTAAACATATCGTCAAGATTCATCACTAGTGAAATATATTTTCTTCCGTTCATTAGAAGTCCATTGTTATAGTCCTAGTTCTTGTGATCACACTGGAAACGCTTCTTTACATAGTTGGAGTATGCTAGACCATCTTGACGTTTTAGCCTATGTGGAGTATTTTTTCCTTTCTTCCTTCGACAGTGTGACTTTTTGCCCCTTAAACTAAGAGTTACTGTAACACTTCCAGGAGTGATTCCTGCACTATAAGCAGCCATATTTATGCCTGTCTTTGAAAGTTGCTTTTCTATTTCTCAGAGCCAAAGTTTTTGAGTTCTCTAATGCTTATTGAAGGACAGCTCGCGTTATCGCCCACTCCTTCCAACCCTGTTTTGCTGATTTGTTTATTTCTCTCTCATCGCAACACAGATTATTTTGTATATTTTTATATACAATAGCTCTACAAGAAAAGTTAGTCCTTGTTCATATATACCTTCTTCGAAAAGACCTTTGACAACTGCAACTTTGCGCGGGAAAAGTCTCTCTGGAAAAACAAACACGTTTAAATGACTTTAAACTGATCAACTGCAATGATGTCATATTATGAATATCCTATCATCATACAACTGTAAAGAACAGCGAGTTACACTGATAACTAGCTGGCGAAAAATAAACAGTATAGCCATATTATAATTCAAGCATAATCTTCAGAACCCCCTCCAATGCTGCCATCAGCGGTTGAAGAGTGATCAAGTAGTCTAGTTGTACTGTACTCAAGTGCCGGATAAAAGTTTAGTACTTCAGCCGTAATATTAGATGCCAACTAGATGCGAAATTTGTTATTAAATACGAAAAATAAACTTTGAAATTTTCTGGAATGAGTCTAATAATTCGAATACATCAGTACTATAGTTAATCAACATTACTTTACCAGCTTCTATTGCTTTATTTGACTCACGTAACTGCCAACGTATAAACGTATTATGAAGAAATGTGCGAGATTCAAATCCAGTAAGATTCTCACCAGTACGATGTTAATGAAGGCGTATGAATAGTACATGGTATCAAATGTATTGCGATACTTATTGAACATTCAACGCTGACTTTTAATCATTCAATGTAGGATTTGCGAACCGTTTCTCTTGCTTATGACATTTTCAGGTCTGAGATGTGATATCCCTTGCTCAACAAAGCTTTTGAGAATGGAATGAACAAGAAAGGTTTTATCTTGACATGCGGTTTAGTAGAACTGAAGGGAAAATCCTGGATATATCTTTTAAAGTTATGGCTTTTGATTAAACTACCGTTTTGAGCAGAATTTGAATCAAATTCATATCCAACCCCTGTAGTCCTGTTACAGACGATGTTTGTCTGTGGATCCGAACTCTGACTCGGATTCCAACCCGAGCGTAGCTCAGCTACGCTAATAATAATAAGTTAAATGTTCGATTAGAATGAAACGTAGAAGTTAGTTCAAATAAGGGTAGGGAGCGATCAGGGTATCGTGGATTTGAAGGATTTACAGTTCCTAGGCTTTATAAAACCGTCAATCCTGACATTTTAAAATCTGAAAGTTCATTTTATTCATATCTTAAAGAGCATGGAACAATATACCGGTAATACTGTGGCACGAAGACGTTTCAAATTGCTGAACTCAAGAAAAGGGACAAATTCTTAGTAGCAAGAGAAAGTTAGACAAAACGGGGAGCTGTAATTTTACTTGACTGTAGTGTGTATAGTAAGCAACTTACCAGAATACATTTTAGCTTCAATGCAACATTTTTTTCTTCAACTACACAGGGAGGTAGTTATTGCTGTTTTCGTTTCTCCTGGAAATTACATTTTTTTAAAAAAGAAAGAAGTGAAAACAGAAAAGAAAGAAAGAAGTTTTCCCCGTTTCGCCCAACTGGTTTGATAAAATGGGGTAGTCATTTAAATCAATAGTAAAATTCATCACACATCGAAAATCATTAACATAAACCTATGTTTATGAGTACAGATGCAATGAGAACAATTATAATAATAGAGGAAGATAATGTTTCAATAAATAAACCAATAATGTGAAAGATAAATGAAAAATGTAGTTTGTTTTGATAAGTTATATAAGAATCCAAAATATTAATAATTTTTAAATATTTCCGAAACAATACCTCTATTTATCATTATATAAAAGAATTTTAATTGTTTCAGAAAATTTAGAATCTCAATACAAGTAGCGAGCCCCATTTTGTCCAATACTTTGTCTCTACATTTTGTCCAACTGCCCAAATTTCAATATATCAAGATGACTCTGCTCACCGGGCTGCACACGGTCAAATAAACTATCACAATAACCAAATAACGTTAAAATAAGGTGAGGTACCTATATTTTAAAGTCCATGCTAACAAATCCACAAACGAACAACAAACTTGATATTAAAACAAATCGAAGCGTAGAAAAATCTTTTTTTTAAACAAACACCACTCACAGGCAAGTTATTCATAAAATCACCACTCCAACAGACAAAAGTGCCTCTGTAGTGCATCCAGTAAGTAATACAATTCCCACCTGGTTGATGGCATCATCAGTCTAACCTGAGGAGCACACCTCCTCGTTTGTAAAACTTTTCTTCTACTACAGTCAATGTTCAAAGTGGATTAGAAAAGGTATGGGAACGCTTGCACCTAGTTGCGACGATTGACTCACTTAAGCAGTCAATTATATGACTCAACAATAAAAAGGTAGGCAAACGCTAATTTAAAAATTTAGGGATCGGCGTTTCCTCGCGTTTCCTCCGCCTCACTAAGAGCTCTGCATACAGTACATACTTTTTTCCAGCTACTCTAATTCGAAATCCCTGATATTTTGTTCATATATTTTCTCCAAATTTGTTAATTTCGGAAGGATGTGTTCTAAGCATTATTATGGGAGAGGAGGATATGAGTACGTGGTCAGACAAGATAATTTAGTGTTTTTCCAGCGGTTGGCAACACTGAGAGATAAAGCACTACTCGTATATTGAGTCGCACGTTGGCCTGTTGTGTTTACTGTAGCTTGGTATTCATCAATCAATTTTTTGATAATTCAACAGGAGTAAGAGTTAATTTTGTATAATAAGGCAGTATTTCTATAATTTTACGAAGTTAAGTCTTAAGCAATAATATTTGTAAAGCGTTGCATCGACTGTTTGCGTATATTGAAGAGCAAGGCTTGCCAGAGTGATGAAATACTGGCCTTGCTGAAAGAGGGTTGTCTGTTCAGTACTGACATTTAGCGGAGTAAAAGTGAACAAAGATGGTGGAAGAGCATCAGGGCAAGAGTTTGCGCGAAAATGGTGGGAGTAAGAAATGGGTTGCAAGAGATTCTTAAAAAAGAAAACAGAGATTCTCTCTAGTATCCCCGTCAAAGAACGATCACTTGTAGTAGAACCAGCAAAGGTAAAGAAGAAAGGAGCTCAAGAAAAATAAGCGATCATCAACATCGATCAGCACAATTCTGGGGTAAATTCTAGTTCAACAAATGAACATCATGGAAGCACATCTTGCCGATCTATGGGGACTGGGGAGACGTTTGAGAATAACTAGTTTCTGTGCAGGAACTGGCGGGAGTGGTGGTATGAGAACTGTTCGGGCAATAAAGGAAAGACCCCCTTTATTTGTGATTGATGGTAAGTGCGTACTCATCCTCCACAAATAGTGCTTTTATCCGACTTGTTGGGCAAGAGTACGCAAGCATCTCCTTTTGGTATTTCTTTCTATATTTCAGAGGTGAGGCTTGTTTCACTGTCAACAGTTAGAAGGCATTACAAAGTACCCACATGGAAATTTTCTTAAACAATGGATGAAAAAAAGGATTGGTAAAATATACTAAATTAGGTGCGTACTCTTACCCTTAGTGTTGCTCACGAGACAAGATTGAGGCTGTCTTGTGTCGAAAAACTCTTATCTAGAAAGTATCTCGTCTCGAACAGATGTATATTAAATGTTTGCTGTAACTATAAACAAGTAAATGGATAGGAATTAGCAATGGTGATGCAAGCACCAAAATTGCGAACCGAGATCATCTCATGTAAAATGGAATTATGATGTAGGGAAGTGGTGCGATTTAACATCCGCTACCAAACTGAATATTGCAAGTGTCGTGTGAATATTCTTTTGCTAAACCTAAATTATGGAAGTACAGAAGATGTAATCTCAATATTAGAGTTTTCGGCCTTGAATCATCATTGCTAATCACCGTCCAATTATCAATTTGTATCTAGGGCAGTATTAAGTAATAAGAACGTACTTCTTATATTTCGGTTATGCAGGAACAAAAACGCAACTCGTCTTCCAGACAAAGAAATATCGTCGTTTAATGTTACAGACTCAGGAATGTTGCAGTCAGAACATCTGATGGAAAGAGACAGTGGAGAATACACTTGCGTCGTGCAGCACAGTAATTGGACGATGACCGTTATAACCAACTTGATTATACGTAAGTTCACTTTCATAGAAATCTTGTTTAGTTAATTTTGTACGAGGCGTTCAGAAGTCAACACGATTAAATCGATTTTGAACGAAACTGGGATGATGTATATAAAGAAAAACACAGCTTTCTGACTAGGTTGAATGTACTTTAATAACAAGAAGAAACTGTGTAACAGTTTCGGAAGTATACCACCTCCTTCTTCAGACTGCACTCTCAGAAAGCCGTGTTTTTCTCCATTCGAGATGGATACAAGGCCATATTGTCGTAATATCCAATACAATGTAACATGGGGCAATGGGTGTCACTTATGGATGCAGGAAGAAATTTCTTTAAAAATTCCAAGCACACAACATAACGTAAGTCCCGCTATTTACTACATTACATTTCATTTTTTGCTGAAAGCAGGTTGGTACACTTTTTTCACTTCTTTCTACTTATTTTAGTAAACACCTAAATATCTTTCTTTTACTTAAGTTTCCTGTATACCGTGAAATGGAAACAAAAATCTATTTTCGTTGCACGCGAGAAGCTAAACACGGTGGACCCTAAATTAGACACCTCAAGTAGAATAGGTATTGATTACATTTTGACCTCAGCTGGCGTCCTTCGTGGCACTCGTTAGAACTGATACCCGTGTTGGTGGCCACAGTTACTATAGTAGACGCGATTCGTGTTTTGGTGTGTGTTCCATTTGTATTATCGTGGCCAATATAGTGTTTACAGGACTTTATTATACACGATTTTTTCTAAGCCTAGAAGATAGGCCACCTAACTGACGGAGTGGACGATGTGTGATTCTCAGAGTGTGTGCGTGAACGAGCAAGGGTTGGAATTTTCTTTTCTTTAAGAGAAATCATTATCGCATGTCCTGGCTTCTGGAAAGATATTTATGGTTTCTTATAGTATGTAGGAAATAATAAAAAAACGTAAGAGAATCGCATTTGAAACATCAGAACAGGGAACATAACACAATTTTTACCTTAGTTGGGCCATTAGTTGAAATTTACTGAAAGATGTAAGTTAAATTGTCCAGTAGAAAAGATCCTTGCCGAACATGAAGAAACGAAAATGAACGCTGAAACCTATGGTTACTAGGTAATTATTTCTTTCTTAATAAATCGAGTATTCCATAGAACACTAATGTTATGCACGAAAGACAAGACAAAAGTAATAAACATATGCTATAAGATTTTATTTTATTCATGGTAAATACTGAATTATTATTTCTTCTCCAAACATACTTACTTTTTCCGCTGAAGTTGGAAATAGTGAAAGCAGATAATTTATTACAGTAAAGAATTTCACTCTAAGACTTTCGTGAAAGACTGCAAAATGTGAAGCGTATTATATGAGCTATTATATATGAATTTAAGTAATATGAATAAGTACTAATTGAAACTGTTATATTTTGATAGGAGTTTAGTCAAACTGGTATATATAACAGTGATATGTAACAGTTATATAGATCAGCCAAAAGGTAGCCATTGTAGGAGCTTGCCGTTTTTTCAGTAGAATTTACTTTTTAAAAAAATCAATCAATCAATAATAAAAAGTTTTCTACAAAATATGATATGTTTAGAACAATGAAAAAATTTATTTTTAATTATTTCTCAGTTATCCACACTACAATATTTATTTAAACAGTATTATGATAAAAAAAATGATTTAAGTCAGGATAGCCATTGGATATTCCGAGAATATCTCAACCCAGAATTTTCAATTTCGCGAAACTATACAGTATTCTAACTGCTTTCATCTCTTTTAAAGGAAGTATGGAATAGCTATTGTTTAATAAATTATTCAAAGACAATTTTCCACTCCATCATCAGAGGCAAAGAAAAATTTAAAAATGAGTTTGCCTTTCATTTGTCAGAAACTTCCAGAAAACTTGCAACTCCAAAGTTAGATTGTCAAAAAGAATTGAATTAAATCGCTGAAATATGCGAAATTAAACATCTGATTTCTTTTATAATAATTTATGCCTTCAACGCTTTTGTCAAAATTTTCACTTTACAAGAACGATTGCATCTGTTAGCATTTAAAAATGTATGCTAGTACATAAAGTTCTGCACCCTCATATAATATGATCACTATTTTTTCACATATAATTCAGTTCTTCTCATGTCAGATCTCCTTTACATGGCATAATATTTTAACCTTATCGCTCGAAATAAATTGCAATTATCACTGTTGTTTAGATTATTTCCGCCCGGTACTAAAAAGTTATCGTTGTCAGTTAGCATTCGTTATATTGCCGGCGATCGGCGTTCCAAGCACATGTTTAGCATAGTGATGCTGCTCGGAGACCTGTGTTTGGGTTGGGATACTATTACTTGTAGATGTTTAGGTGTGATTATACTAAATAATTATTATAATTATTAATATTACTATTATTATTATAAGCTTAAATCGTGTATGTGTCTGTTGTTTTTATTCCTGTTCTATGTTAATCTATCCAATCAATGAAACAGCAGCAAATAAAAGGTTATGCCTGCTTGAAATATAATTATTTATATTTTTTGAATTTTCCATATAAAATGAGGTTTATGCAAGTTAGGTTTCCATGGTTACTTGTTAAGCAAAAGTCTGTAAGCCATCGACTTGAAGGTTCAAGTTTTAAATCTTATCTGTGGAATGGATATTTCTAGCAGAACATTTTAATTAAAAGGTGAACAGTACATATAAAAGACTAAGCGAAAGCACTGTAAACCATCTTAGAACCAAAAATTTCGCTACCACTGGTTTTCATGAAAACAATACGTTCCCCCCGAGTATTATGGGTGCAAAAAACTTGTTCCCTTAAGCACTGTAGGTGCAATCCAACAAAAGATCCGCCTCGATTGGATGTCTAATTAAGCAGAAAATGCGAAATAACACCAATGATGTTCGATCTTGATCCATAAAGATTTCAAAAAAAAAGTTGACCATCTCTGCCAATTTCTACAAAGCCTTCTTCCATTAATGATAGTTCACGAAATTTCTGTTAGATATATGCTAAACATTGTATGCGTCATAATTGTAAAGTACTATCTCATGCACCTCTAAACATAATGCCAGACCTATGTAAAAACTGCCTAAAGGCCTTAAATTGTTCTCTTCAATCGGGTATAGTACAAAAATATATATAAACGAAAGCGCTTTTAAAATAAAGAAAGGCAGGTGAAGCTGCTGGTGAAGTTTATACTAGGCACAATTCTGCTAGTTTGTCGCGTGGCATTTCCTTCCTTGAACTGCAGGGAACACAGACCTTTTCTTTCATTTTATTCGGACAACCGTTATTCTTACGTCCCCCCCCCCCACAGGGTCCACATCTATCTTCATTCTTGTATATTCTGGCTATGTACCCCAAATACTGACACTTTAAACATGTTCAAACTACTAGGTAGTCCTTCATATTAATTGACTCGAAGCCGATATTATATCCTTGGGTGTTTTAGTAAAATTTCTCTGATGGTTCGAGGGACCTCGAACACTAGATGCTGCTTGTCTTTTCCCCATGAGCCAGTCTTAAACCTTGGTTTAATTAATTTCCTTTGTTCCTCCGTTATGTCACTCAACTTTCTTTTCACAAACTCTTCTATTACTTCTTCATCTTCCATATATTATCATTAGTGGATTCCTCTTATCTCTCTGATTGTCAATAAAAAAACTTCTACTCACTTCTGGGTGTTTGGTTAGTTTGGTTTCATCCTCCTTTGATGCCATCTAAAGTATCATATCTGATTTCATTTATACCAGTTGGAAATTAATTTTGTCTCTTTTTGTCGATAACCCTTGTGAGTCTCAATCGTGTGTCTTTTATTGATTCTCCCGGTTTTGGCCTTATTGTTACGGTTGGTTTTAGGGTACCTCTATTTTCCTCAATTACTTTAGATTTCCCCCCGGTTAATTTGGTTTTGTATTTACCTTGTTTTAATTTCAGCATCGCTGCAAATGTTGGTACTTCTATTCTGGTTGATAATTCTCCTTTTTGTTGCAAGGTTCCATTTTCGATGTAAAATCTCTTCATTTCCTCTTCCTTCTCTATTTTTCTTCGATCTCTTGTTTCCTTGTTTTCAAGTGGTGGTTGCAGCTTTCCAGCTCTGCGATTGATTATATATTGTTTTGTTTGGTGCAGCCTCTCCACTCCTCTCTTCCATTCGATCCGCGGACTGTTGTTGAAGTTTTCTGACTTGCCTCACTGCAGGCAAAGATGTTCCCTGTTTACTGGCTTCCGTTCATTGGTTCTCCCCCTCCTCAATTGTTTCTCTGTCATTTCCCTCTCTTTCTTAGCTAGTACAGACTTTTGATCTTTGTATTTCTTTTTTTATTGTTTTCTTTCTACTTTGCTAGATAAGGCTTCTTTGAGGTCATGTCTTTATCCTCTAATTCGTTACTTTTATACTCTCGGAATTCCTGCACCAGGTTTTGCATAGCTTTTTTTAGTAAAGTCCTTTCTGTGTCCATTGCTGGCTTTCATTTTTCCTCCCTTGTTCGTCACTTCGCGATTCGCGCGACACCTCTCACGGTTGTCGCGTTAGTTTCGACCTCGCCAACACTATTACAAGTTTTAGTTATAGGTATTAGCACAATGAATTTCAAGTTCGAAGTTCACCACACCAAGTTCTTAACTTATCGACAATGAACACCCCCGGAGCCACCGTTGCAGCCGCATGGGCATCATGGAGACATTTTGATGCCAAGGTGCGTTTGGGTGGGATTTCCGAGATAGGAGCAACACATCTCGGCTTTGGACAACGGTCTAGGCTACCAGCCTTTCTGTGTCCTGATTGGGCTTCAGGACTCAGGGTGGTCATGTGTCGGTGGTGGAAGTCAGGGGTTAAAACTCAAATGTTCCCCTGATATTGTTAAGTGGCAAATTTTGAGATTTTGTCGTTTGATCAGTTTGAAAAAAACTTGGTTCCTAGGAATGGATGTTGGTGGTTTCAGGTGCATTTACCTCACTTTTCGATTTCAGGTACGACCGGTCCATCCACAACGTGAGAGGGTAAGCGAGGGGAGCAAAAGTGTCCTTAAGAAAAATGGTCTGGGAGGGGTACCCCGAAAAACTCAGGGTGGGGCCCAATAACCCACTAAAAATGTCGGGAGGGGATCGATGACTCCAGGAGTGATGTAAATCCCAAAACTTCCAGACAAAGTTCCATACGAAAAAACTTTTGGGGAACTCACAGGGGGACCATCACCAAAGTCTTCCTGGAAAAATTCTAGATCAGAAAGGTTTTGGTGAGCGAGGTCCAACCTCCGGAGGGTAGGATCCCCTCCAAACGATTCGCGACAACAAAATTAAAAAAATATTTTCGGGGGAGAGGTCAGTGACCCTCGGGAGGACTATGGCCGAAATCTTCCCTGCATAATTCTATGCAAGAAGGTTTTGGGGGTCCAAAGAACAACGTAGACAAGGTCAACGACCTTCCAAAGCCTCATGCATCCATCACTAATGGTCCCGGAGATATAGGCGCCTTAGATCTACTTGTCACTGTCTACTGGTTCCTTTTGAAACTTGGAAAAAAATCAGTCTCGGACTTAGTTTTTTTTGCCTAGCATCTGTTCTTCATCCAAGGTCACCGGATATACACTGTCAATATCCCGAGAAATATGTCTTTTCTTATAATACACGTGGGTGTGTCTAATTATTCTTCCATAATAATAACATAGGAATTTTGTGGTCCTATTAACTCCCTCCAAAAATCGTAGAAGTACGATATCACACTGCCTCAGATTGTTCTTCCCAGTGATAGGTAAGAAGTGGTGTATTCACCGGTATTAATTTAATCATTTGTCCCTCCAGAAAAGCCACACTTTTAGGAACGATTTTGCCACACGTCCTCGCTGTATCACATCCACACTATATTGTATAACAATGAACAAAAACATACTTTAGAAAGTTTTCACAACGACTAAAACACAAGAGTTGATGTAACTGACTGCTATAATCACTGATTGACGTCAACCGGCCATAACATGAAAATTAGTAACTAAGGTAGTAGTACAAGCTGTTGCTGCTACAGAAAGACAAATAGTTTTTGAGAAAGTACGGCGCTCGATTTTCCCACAGGGGCTCGAGAAACCACCTTTTCCTCTATATATATTGGAGGTTACCCTAGTGGTTGCCCTCTGTGATAACTTTTCGCCTTAACCGACAGAGCTACGAACAAAGTAAATTCGTCAAATTATGAATAAGTCCGCTAGAAAAGTGAATGTACAGGATTTTCATTTTAATTTAATTTTTATGGCCTTTAGGCAGCTTAGGCTGAGGCGGATGGATGATGATGAGGTGAATTGGTGGAATGAAGAAAGTAAGAGGGAACGGGAGAGCCCTGAGAAAACACGCACACGGTGTTTGTACACCACGAAGTCCACATGATATGAACTGCAATCGAACCGACTACCGCTTGTACCAGAGTTGAGCGCTCTACCATTGAACCACCTTGGCCCACCGCGCAGGAGTTTAGTACCTAGCTGTACATTAAGTGTACTTTTGTCACAGTGTAACTATGGCAGTACATCAAGTCAGCGTGTATAGTAAATATCTCTATATGGAGTTATTGACTCTTTTACCATTATGTGTTGTGAATATTGGCCTACTTTTGCCAATGTAAGTGTAGTGTATGTTGCTCACAAGACTTGCTCATAATGTGTTCCCATTACAGGTGTACCAAGTAATTATACAGGACCTCCTATTGGGAATGTAAAGCCAGAGAGTCCATACAGACAGATTGGGGAAAATGTTACCTTCGAGTGCACTGGTTTCATTGGTAAGTTACTCTAAACTTAACAAAACAAAATGACATTGTTTTCATAGCATATCACTAGAGATGTAGAAACATTTTATTTTCATCTCATTTTCGATATTTTTGTCACTTTCGCAGTTCATTGCGCGCTTTCTTGCCTTTCTGTTTACATTTACTTTCATTCCTATCTATTTATCTATCGGATTATTTACATTCGGATGTATGTCCTTTGACTCTATCTGAAAACTGTCTGAAAGTAGAATTTTCTACAGACTTATGTAATTTATATATTTTGTGTGTGGAAAGTGTATGAATATTTACTGGTGAGTGAATTTGCTGTATGTGCTGAGACTTTTTGATAGCCGATAAGTCCATAGTTTACTTTTTTGTGTGTACGTTTTCGTTTCCTTCTAACTCACTGAACCATATAAACCAGCATGGAAAATTTTCAAATACAGCTTGTTTCAGTTCCCAGTGCAGGTGGTCAAACCGCGAACTAACGTTTCAACAGACACAGGCGAATAGTGAACCCCAGTAGCACACAAACGTTGAAAATACGTAGATTAAACGTTAGTACCGAAACGTTATGTTAATGTTCTAAATGTACCGAAATTTCCGCCTGTTCAACAGTTTATTCGACGTTGACTAATGGTTGAAAAGAAACGATGAAGAAACGTGTATACTTGGGAAAAACAGAGGATGAATGCTGTCTATTGGTATACACACATTTACTTTCATTTTATCCGTTGCTTTTATCACGATATACGGTGCTAATTTTAAAACAGTAAATAATCCGAGCGCTTGCTGTGGGGTTTGAACACAGGAACGTTCTGCACTTCTCGCTGGTAGCTCGACTCGTTTTTTTTTATTATTATTATATGCCTGTGTGCAAGAACTACCACTTTGGCATACTACACAAACTGTCCGCTCCTGTGTGTTATTGACAAGTCTCACGAAAACTGGTTAGACTATCTCAAAATACAAAAATCTGTCCTAAACATTATATGAATTAACTAAAAAAACACATTGGAAGGGCCCCAGAAACTACAGCTGAAAAATCTATGGCCTATCATACTACTAAGGACAAATGGGGATACAAAAAATACAATATAAAGTCAAGTAGTAAGCGTATTCTGATATCAATTACCTAATAAATAGCTTTATAATAATTGTTAAACACTTAAGTTATATTTCTGATTTTTATCTCAGCAAAAGGATATTTAAATTGCGAAATATACAAATCTCTAGAGAGATACTGTGGAAAATCCAAGACATAACATATAGTTTGAACCGTCAACCAAAATATTGTAATGTTCCACGTGAGTACTACGAATAACAAATATGTGTATAACAAGTTATGCAATGTAGATAAACAGTGCAATGCAAACAAGCAGATGACGACACCAGTTTCATCAGGGAATCAACAGAAGGAGCCACAATCATCGAAGAAGGAGCTTGTATAACCACACCAAAGAAGGGTTATAAAAGCCTGATGCAACCTTATAATTTATCGTTTGCCTTGGTGATCACCTCTCTCCTCTACCTTCTCTCTCATACATAGTTAGCAGTCAGACTGGTAAACTCCTTCTAACCCGTCACACAGTTAGCTGTTGGACTGGTGTGCCCTTCCTAACCTGCATGTACAGTTAGCTGTCGGACTGGTATGCTACCTATCCTGCATACACAGTTCGCTGTCGGATTGGTGTGCTACCTAACTCTATCTTGTGCACAGTTAGCTTCTCGGACTGGCACATCCTTGACACACAGTTAGCTGTCGGATTGATGTCTTCCTTACGCACACAGGTAGCTGTCGGACTTGTGCATCACCTATCCTAGCTCTCTTCTACGAGGCACATCAGCCGAGAAGAAGCCATAAGGAGTTACCCCGTAACTCTTGAAATACTGTAAAATGCTTTGGTACGGGACGCAATTTTTATTAACTTATTGGACTTGTAATTATTTTGTAATAAAACTGGTGATGGGCAAAATGCCACAAATCCCGTGTATCTATTTGACTCTACCTAAACGTCACGCTGAAAACAGCAGAACGTTACGATGTAAATAATCGACCTGAAAACACATGGCACATAAATTAGAACTCACTATACCACGTTGAAATAAATTATCTTGTATTGGTAATATCCCATGTACATATTGGAATGCAGTATTTAAAAAATGTGGATTTTGACGAAATAATCACATATTCTGAAAAGTGTCACTCCAATTAATTACTGAGAGGGTAGTGCCTTTGAATAGAAGGGATATGACACATAGTACTCTTAGAAAGGAACTCATATAAATGAGTAACTGACCTGATAGTCGTGTGGGTTGAGGAACCAAGTCAGCGACTCGAACCGGTTTCAAATCCCGGCTGGAGCATGGATGTTTGTAAATTTTAGAAACTTAGCAGCTAATGGACTCGAGACAGGCTGAAGTCATTAGTTACTAAAATGACCCCAAAATACAAAATTTACCAATCCAAATATCATACAAAAAACCGAGCCAGCGAAGGCAGTCAAGTTCGATTTTTCAACGGTAGATGATTTATGTTCAGAATGGTACAGTTACGTTCCACAGACAGACCCGACGCTTCCAACTCACAGAGTAAGGAGAAAACAAAGAGGGGGTAGTAGTAGTTGAAAAGATATTTGGACTGACATATCTATTTTATTTTATCTATGGATTTCGACACAAAAGATTCAGCTATCTATATAAATTCTTAATCTATGGATGACGTCATAACGAATAAAAGCACTTGATTGTGATGAACAACTTGATAGATTTGGATAGTACTTGGTTTTGTCGATTGACAAAATCAGATCAGCTGTTGCTTTGTTTCTGAAAAGTATAGATAATGTTTATGGATACCGATTTGTGGATGGTGAAGTTAAACGGTGTATTCTCCCATTGTATACTGATTTAACCTATGGATACTGAACCAGAATCTTTTAGGAAAGATTCAGCGATAACAAAAGGATAATTCAAGGAAAGGTAAAATATATTTGTTTGATTACCAGAGCAATTACTGATATGAATTTTACAGATGGAACTCTTTTACTCAACACTGTAAACAACTATAGCTTCTTTACTTATGGCTTGTGTAAATGTAATAAAGGTGTCTGTTAGTGTTTCTTTCTGTACCATGTTGTGCATGCTGTACTAAGGCTAATGTGATTTTACTTAAATCAATCTAAGCTTTGGAAGTGGCTTGATCTTTTCTACTAAAACTAACCTAAAGCGGTGTAAGATGTTTTATGTATGTTATGCTAATTGGAACTAACCTACTATTTTGGAAATCTATAATATTACATTTCTAACAAATTGGCGACGATTGATGGTCAATGCGAACTCACATATTAAAGTGGATTTGAGACAGAAGTTACACACTAAGGAACATGGCTATGTCAAAAGGGCAATGTTTATATTTTATGAATACAGACAACAATCCGAAGGCAGGATTCACTTCATTATTTCCTTTGAAGCATTTGCAAATAAATAGTCACACAGAGAATAAATCAAGAGAGTTTTCAAATTCCTCAGATATTTAAAATGCTCTGCAAGCGGGAACTAGTGGTTCGAGCGTAAGGTATGGGAACATTAAGACATCCAAGTTTACATTTACTAATATTAAAGCTAAGTTTAAACAAATGATAAGGAATAATTATGAAAATTTGGAAACAGGTTATAGTAAATGCAGAACATACTATCGAAAAATAATCTTAAACATAGGAAGTTGGCCTTCTCAGAGGAGTGTTCTAATCATGTGGATAGTGTAGAATTACCGTCTTCTGAAACAGTAGAACCGCATTTAATACCAATGATCATTGAAGGACAGGATATAATAACTGAAATCGGTTCCGGAAGTTGTATAAATTTAATGAGTGCTAAAATCTTTGATCAATTTGCGCATAGGTATGACTTAGTCCCTAATAGAATTTTCCTACGGGTGACGAATGGTCAACAATTGATTACGAAAGGAAAAGTTTCAATACTATGCAAAGTGACAAATACTGAGTTATTTTTAGATTTTCATATAGTAGATGAATCTTTAAAACACACACTACTGGGGAGAACGGGTATTCAGAAAATTTGGTTGTATTGGAAGCAAGTATTTAATAACCAACTAATTAGTCAGGTTGAAGTTGACGTGTCGGATAATAAGTTGAAATTATATAAAGAAGAATTGGTAACGCACTTTAGATATGTTTTTCAGGATGATATTCAAACTCACGTAAAGAATTACAAAGTACATGTGTCGATTGAGGAAGAAACCGTTCCAATTTTTAGAAAAGCATACAAAATACCTTACAGTCTCAATGATAAAGTAAAAGGTAGTTTAGATAAACTTCACCAACAAGGTATTATTGAACCTGTATCATATTCAGAATGGGCGACACCGATGGTAGTGGTACCAAAGAAACAAGGCTCCGAAGTACGATTATGTTCAGATTTTAAGGTAACAATAAATCGTTATGTCAAGAACATGTTCTATCCTTTACCAACTTTAGAGGACATACTAACAAAATTACAGGAATCAAAGATTTTCGTAGTACTTGATTTAAATCAAGCCTACTTACAACTGGAATTAGATGAAGCTTCTCAAAACCTATTAGTGGTCAACACGCCTTGGGGTCTGTATATTTATACCCTATTACCTTTTGGTTTGTGTGCTTCCCCATTCATATTTCAGCGATTTATGGATACGGTGCTGAATGATTTACCGTTTACCCAGGCGTTTCTAGATGATGTGATAATTGGTGGTAAAGATTTAGAGGATTGTAAGCGCAATACAAGCATCGTATTAGAAAGATTTCGATCTCGTAATATAAAGGTCAAGTTAGCTAAGTGTCAATTTTTTCAACTACGGTAAAATATTTGGGACATGAAATTTCAAACAAAGGTGTCATACCACTACATAAGCACCAAAAGGCGATTCTAGAATGTCCTCCACCAACTAATGTCACACAATTAAGATCTTTTCTTGGTATGGTCATGTATTTTCAAAAACACATACCCCATATATCTAAACATTTATACCTATTGCAAGAGTTATTAAAAAAGAATGTCAAGTGGGAGTGAAACGAAGGTCATAGGCAACAGTTTGAAGATATTAAACAGATAATTCATAAAGCTAATAGAATCCACATATTTGATCCGACCAAACCAGTATTTATGGTTACTGATGCGAGTCCTTATTAGGTAGGTGTTCAATTGTATAACAAGGCAGAGGATGGTAGTTTATTAACTGTTGCTCGCGCATCTGCAAAATTAACCTCATGTGAGCAAAATTACTCACATTTTGAAAAAGAGGCATTGACTTTAATATTTGGAATTTGTAAATTCCATAAATACGTGTATGGAAGACCTTTTACTATATTAACAGATTCTGTTCCGGTTACCTTGATTTTTGGTGAAAATAAAGCAATTGCATCCTCCGCACATCCCAGGCTGGTACGTTGGTCGTTGTTCTTATAAGGATATAATTATAACATTGTGTACAATAAAAAGGTTCAAGTTGCTGATTGTCTGTCCCGATTACCTTCCGAAAATTGGACACAAGATTCGGACACATCTCAATTATATACACTCAATGTCAGATCCGATGCACCGCAAATCAATAACATTAAGAATGAGATACAGCAAGATATAGTACTCAACAGATTTATGAGTGGACTAATCATGGTTGGCCAGTAACATTAAAGAAAGAATATCAGCATACAGAAATTCAAAAATACTTTAACAGACGATTTGAAATCACTATCCATAATAATTGTTTGTTTATGGGTACCAAATTAATAGTTCCACCTCAAATGCGATACGAATTACTTAATAAGTATCATGAGTATCATTTAGGCATCTCAAGATTACGACAAAGTATATGTGCATATTATTGTTGGCCAAACATAAATTCTCAATTAGAAGCTTATTTAAACAATTGCAGTAACTGTCAAGATACTCAAAGAAATAGTAGTTACAATAAATATTCTTCCTGGATAAAACCTACTAAACCATTTCAGAGAGTTCACACAGATTTTTTTTTATTACGACGGACGAAAATTTCTATTAGTAACCGATGCTTACACAAAATGGTTGCAAATATTTATGGTAAAAAGTACAACCGCGGCAGAAACGATGGAGAAACTTAGAATAATGTTCAATTTTATGGGAACTCCTGAGGTGTTTGTAACCGATAACGGTCCTCCATTTTCGAGTGAGACGTTTCATAAAGGGTGTATGGAACTAGTGATACGAGTAATACATTCACCACTTTATCATCCTCAAAGCAATAGGATAGTAGGGCGTACAGTGAGGGATATAAAGAATTTGTTACAACGCAAACTTCTCAATACTCCTTTCATCAAATGGGATAATTTAATTGAACAAATTCAGGCAGATATCAGGTTTGCAAAGTCTTCACTTCTTCAGGGCAAATCGCCGGCAGAAATGATATTTACATATACACCAAATTGTAAGTTTAATAAATGGTATACACTAGCACAAGGAAGTACAGTTCAACAGTTACCGAGACCAATAGATAACTTGTCAATGCCTAAAATTGAGGAGGAGATCTTGATAAGGAACCAACCCAATAAATATCCAACATTTATTCGAGCGACAGTGACTCGCAAATTAGGACGACGAATACTTGAAGTAAAGGTTAAGGATAGATACCGTCAAGTACATCTGCATCAGATTAAACGTCTAAAAAATCAAATAGGAAATATGAACCGAGAGGATGGACAAATAAATTACTGGTGGAATCCACTTACGGAGGATACTCTTCGAAAGGATGAGCAGCAAGATCAATTTAAGACATTCATCTCGAGTCAGAAGACCTCCAAGACATTTTGAGATAGAAGGTTATGAATGACTTAAGATATGGGTATTATTTTTTTTTTTTGAAGAGAGGGAGTGATTGTTGAAAAGATATTTGAACTGACATATCTATTTTATTTTATCTATGGATTTCGACACAAAAGATTCAGCTATCTATATAAATTCTTAATCTATGGATGACGTCATAACGAATAAAAGCACTTGATTATGATGAACAACTTGATAGATTTGGATAGTACTTGGTTTTGTCGATTGACAAAATCAGATTAGCTGTTGCTTTGTTTCTGAAAAATATAGATAATGTTTATGGATACCGATTTGTGGATGGTGAAGTTAAACGGTGTATTCTCCCATTGTATACTGATTTAACCTATGGATACTGAACCAGAA
The DNA here is from genome assembly GCA_022664845.1 of Lepisma saccharinum. Taxonomy (NCBI): domain Eukaryota; kingdom Metazoa; phylum Arthropoda; class Insecta; order Zygentoma; family Lepismatidae; genus Lepisma; species Lepisma saccharinum. The sequence goes on from JAGDQP010024767.1 coordinate 21,961, forward strand.
TCTTTTAGGAAAGATTCAGCGATAACAAAAGGATAATTCAAGGAAAGGTAAAATATATTTGTTTGATTACCAGAGCAATTACTGATATGAATTTTACAGATGGAACTCTTTTACTCAACAATGTAAACAACTATAGCTTCTTTACTTATGGCTTGTGTAAATGTAATAAAGGTGTCTGTTAGTGTTTTTCTGTACCATGTTGTGCATGCTGTACTAAGGTTAATGTGATTTTACTTAAATCAATCTAAGCTTTGGAAGTGGCTTGATCTTTTCTACTAAAACTAACCTAAAGCGGTGTAAGATGATTTATGCATGTTATGCTAATTGGAACTAGCCTACTATTTTGGAAATCTATAATATTACATTTCTAACAGTAGTCACGTATATCTTTGACTTTTACTTAAATACACAATGGTAAAGTTACGACCCAAAAGTGGGGCTAACGGGTGCGGTTACTGTAAAAAAGAAAAAGGAATGCCTAGAAAAGTGAAGTCGGGTTTTTGGTCAAATTCGAAGGTTTTTAACACTACCTGCTTTCAATTATGTGTACTTGCGTCGCAAAGGCACAAAATGTTATTTCTCACGACAAACAGTAATGCCGAGTGAACGATGGCGGGTTAGTGATGGGATTAAATAATTTCAATTCACTTCCTACCTCATCTCACTTCTGCAGAAAACGGTAGAGTTATCTCTTCTGAAAACGAGCCCAACGGAATTCTTATCGCAAAACAGCAATGCCGAGTAAGCGGAGACTTGCTGGCTAGTAGTCAGATTCAATGTTTTTTAACAGTCTTACGTACGTACAGAATAGTAGAGTTACTTCCTGAAGTTGGGGCCAACGTGTATTCATGAAAAACATTTCTATTTTCTGATCCCTACTTGCAATATCTGCACCCGTTTCTACAGTTTCAAACTTCACAGAAGAGAAAACTTTGATTACTCTCCCAAGTTCCGTTCATACAGTGTTCTACGTCTTAACATAATCTATTATATACTCGGGTTTTCACTATTTTACTCAATGTCACTTCCGACAACGAAAACAAGGCCTTTATATAGTAGTCCCGGACCAAACCAAAATAACTAAAAACTCACACATTACACACTGCCGGCACCCAAGCCCATGTTCATGGGAGGCGTGCGGTTTACGCAATGGGAGGCGTGCATTTTACGCAATTTCACAACCATCACAAACACGCGCCATTTCAACACTGCCTTACCCGCATCCACATGACAACAACTGTAACTCTACGCCAAGTAGTCCCTTCCGCCACCACATGCAATGCGTCTTAAAGCATCTTAGAAACACTACAACAAAATTATTATTAGTTTTTAATGTCATCCACATTACAATTTAGCTCCCATTTCATCAAAAACAACACTAATATCTCAACTCATCTTGTAAATTTAAAAAAAATTGGTCCAGCACTACTACAGTTAACCCCAAAACAATGTATGATTTATATATATAGCTTTCTCAACTTAAAAAAAAGGATATTTTGTGCTTGAGGCACAATACTTACACACATTTTACTCGGAGTTTGCTTACTTCATTTCCAGGTACAATATCCAAAAGGCAAGGTTGAGTTTCTTATTACCGTTTTATTTGTGAGTAATGTGACATCTAATGAATTACGTTCTACTAATGTTAGGGGTCGTTCAACTACTAGATTATTTGTGTTCTGGTGAAATGTAAATCAGATGGGTCTATTCCGGAGAACAGTGAACACTTTTGAATGGTTTATTCCATTGCGTGATGACGTAAGTTGTAAGATTTTGCGGGAAACTTATTAATCCAAAGATCCATGTACTATCTTGGCGAGCCCCTGACAGGGAAATCAGAGTGACAGTAGCGCTCCTAGTGTCAGGGGAACGATGTAAAAGCAAAATCTGTATTCAGTACTTCGCGTCACATTTAAATGCACAAGGAGTCAATCAGTCATTGTCTGTTAAGTTTCAGTTGCGTTTCAATGCATCAAGGTGTCTGCTGTATATATTTCCTCCACCCGCATGCGTTTCCGTGGTTGCTAATTACTCTCTCTGTTGCAGGAGGCATTGCCATAGCATGACTTGCCCTGATTGGCTGCGATTGTCTCTAGCCAGCTGGTGATTTCCAGCCCTAGTATACAGACTGATACTCCCTTTGACGACAGTATCTTCCGGATGCGTCATATAACATTCAACCAATGAGGGGGGAATGTTTTACCTGTATATACATACCTTGAGTGTAAAGAATGAAATCGTGAGTCAGCTGTTTCTCTACTCTACGTTACGTTTGATGATGACACAACTTAATGGAGTTTTGTTTGGAATACTAGTTATTATTTCTGCATGTATAATTATATTCCGAACGTTTATATACTGAAGCATTTCTCCAATTAGCATTATGCCAAAGGAAATGGGATTTGAATATGCTGTTTAAATGTCATTCTTCAACAGGTAAAAAATAAGGATTTCACTTTCTTTGAAAAGTAACGTCCGTGCATGCTATGGAAGCATGTCAATAAGGATTGTTGTACATGGTATTATGATTAAATATATATTTATGCTAGAATCTTGCATGAACTAAATATTCTCAATATATTTTGGTATAGTGAATGAAGTCTTATTTCTATACGATACACGCTATACTATGTTTAATAATGCATGCACATATGTCAGTAGTGTTCTGTACTAACTTGCATGGCTGGTACTTCGAATAATGTAATTAACCCTGTGTTGACACATTGGAGTAAACTGATTGATAGGGCCTAGCTATTCTATGCATTTGCGTGCTGAGTTATTAATTATATAGAATTAAAATGTTCGATGTTCCAGATATTATGTCTTTGATTTCATGTATTCATTCGGCCTTAGTTTAGTAAACATAACCTGAAGTTAGACCTAAACCTCTTGCCATTTTGTGTGAGGGATTGTTTTTGTTCAGGTTTGAATTCTGTGCGTTAGGATGAATGTATTTATGTAAATCTGTTCGTCGATATAATTATTTATGACTGTCTTTCTTTATATAGGTGAAAGCAACTATCAAATGTCAGCTGTATATTGGACGAAAGGAAATTTATTTGCAAATAATTTGCCACGGCATAACGAAACAAGTGCTTGGTAAGCATCTTTCATTTTCTTAACAGATCTGTTTCAAAGCAAATTTCCTGTTTACAAGTTGTTAATTATAACTTGTCTGCCAAAAATATTATGAAAAATAATTGTATTTTAAAACTTCGATATTTTTTCTGTAGTTTAGAATATTTGTGACCATTTTCTGATGGAATTAAAGAGTTTTCAGAAACCAAACAATTCCAAAAGGTCACTTTTTGAGATAACGGTTGGTGAAGAGTTCGACAGAACGAAGAGGTTGGATGAAACGAGAAAGTTTCCTGGTCTAAGAAATATGGTAGTGGAACCTGTGCGCAAGCAAAGATTTTTTTTTTTAAGTTGCAGTGTGGTTAGAGTGCACTACGTATCGTTACGTTAAGGCTGTTTAGAACGCTAGCGAGAGTCGGGACTCGTAACCGCTGTGTTTAATGACTCCAATGGTAGGGTTAAGATACTTTCTGATGCCCAAATATGTCCTCTGTGATTCTTAAACGAAAAAGGCAAGTATACTACTACAAACTGCCATTTTTGGGCCTTACCTGTAAGATTACTTTGATGAAATTAAGTTTGGTTAAGAATCGTTTTGAATTCTTCAGGCTTACGAGGTTGTACAAAACGGAGATGCCATGTGGCATTGTAGAAAATGGAGATGAGGAGTTCAGTGAAGGAGGTTGATGACGCTTGATATTTGTACCAGTGATGTAATGCTAAGTTTTTAGGTGGGTATACGCTCCATCTGTTTCTACACACACAAACACATTCATATATATATATTTATATAATATTACACAGCCATATTCAATCCACTACTGGATGAGGCCTCTCTCGGAGGGAGGAGGTGATCTACTGCTCCCACGCTGACCAGACGTGTTGGGAGAGGAGAACCGAAACTCTCAACTGTGATCGCTACCTCTTTATATATATATATATATATATATATATATATATAATCATATTCAGCCGTTTTCTATACACTGCTGGATGAAGGCCTCCCCCTTTTCCTTCCACATATCTCGGTCTGCTGCTCCTCATCCATGTAGCTCCTGAAAAAAAAAACACGGTTTTATTTAGTTCTATGTATTCAATCCTTTTGATGTAATTTTCCTCTTCTTTCATTTCCCTTCTTTTCTTCATCAAGAGTTTAGTTTCTTCTGAGATTTTGCTCTCTCTTTTCCTTCTGGTGCCTGCTATTTCCTTGGCTATCTCTCTTATTATTTCAGTCAGTATTTCATTTCTGCTGTTGATGTCTTCTTCATCCTCTAACTCTTCCAAGGCGCTGAATCTGTTGCTGAGTTCTATCTCGAATGTCTCTCTGTTTTTTCCTAGATTTTCCAGATCTAAAAGTGGCGTTTTTCCTCTGATAAGCTTCTTTCTCTCAAGTCTAGTATTTAGTTTCAGCTTACATCTCACCATCCTATGATCACTCGAGACTTTGAAACTGTTCGGAACAGACACGTCTTGCAGAATTGCCCTCTTATAGAATAGAACGTAGTCTATTTCGTTTTTGGTCCCATTTGGGCCTTTCCATGTCCACTTCCTCTGGGGCGCCTTCTTGAAAAATGTATTGGAAATGGACAGTCTGTTGGATTCTGAGAATTTCACTAACTTCTCTCCTCTCTTGTTTCTTTTGCCAAATCCAACGTTTCCCACTTTCGTGTCACTGCTCTGCTTGGTTCCTACTTTCGCATTAAAGCATCCCATTACAATTTTGTAATGCGATTTGCTACTATCCAAAAACTTCTGTATCTCCTCGGATAGGTCTTCGATTTCCTCCTCCGGATGTGAGGATGTTGGAGCATACACTTGTATAATTTCCATACCGTACCTCTTGTTTATCTTTATTACTATTCGTGCGATTCTATCTTAAATTCCTTCAATTTCTGTGATCCATGACTTCAGGTCTTTATTAAATATAAAGCCAACGCCTGTCGGTTTTCCATTTTCATTTCCTTTAAAGTAGAAGGTGTGCCCCAACGGTAGTTCCAACTGTTCTTCATTCTTCCTCCACACATCTGATAGTCCTATGATGTTCCACTTAATTCTCTTGAGTTTATTCTGCAATTCTTCTAATTTGCCCTCTCCTACAAGTGACTGACAGTTAAGAGTCGCCACAAATAGGTCTGTTCGATTTCCGTGTCGGTGTCCTGGCAGTCTACAGTCCAAACCCGGGCAATTTGACCCTTTGACTTCCTGCAGGACTGACCGCTGCCCTTGCCAGCTTCATTCCATCCTCCGGGTTATGAGGTCCTCCGAGGCTGTTTCCTTACTTGTACCCTCCGAGGCTGTTTCCTTACTTGTACCATCATGTGTAAAGAAAGGATGGGTGCTGACATTTGACTAACCACGCTGTCAGCTAATGCGGGTTGGTGAGCAGCCCATCCATGTTCGTTCGAAAAGCAGTTGCTTGGGTACTAACAGGCCCCACGACGTGAACGTATGGATTGGACCTTAGGCGTCTACCCCGGTTGGTTCCCTTAAGCCATAGCAAGAGGAATTAAGGGGTCTCCTCCCAGTTAGTGGCAGAAGCTTTTTGGGGCGAC